>JAODAL010011669.1:0-98848 GCA_025379985.1 Phyllomedusa bahiana | reverse complement strand
AAAAATCTGGTTTGTAATTTTCTTGAAAATTTGAGTTTTGCTATTAAATTTGTAAAGCCCCTAAGTCCTATAAAATATTGAAAAATTTTAAAAAATGATGCCAACATACAGAAGACATATGGTAGATGCTTTTTTATAAACTTTTTTGTTTGGTATTACTGTTTGTGTTAGAAGGAGAAATTTTTGAAGTTTTAAATTGAAAATTTTTCCAAAATTTCACGATATTTTGAAATTTTTCACAAATAAACGAGTATTGTATGGAGCAAAATTTCTTACTAACTTAAGCACAATATGTCACGAGAAAACAATCCTCTGAATCATGTGGATAGGTAAAACCCATTAAAAAGTTATTCTCAACATAAAGTGACACAGGTCAGATTTCAAAAATAGGGCTGTGTCAGGAAGGCCAAAACTGGCTGGGCCCCTTAAGGGTTAAAAAGGTGTTTTCTCACTACAAAGATTAGCTTTCAGCATGTAAAGACACATTTTTTAAGACATTTTCCAAGTACATCCAAGATTTTACCTTGGTCATGAGATCAGAAAGATTGTACCTGCTCTTAATGCACACAGGTTTCTCTGGTTATGCCTATATCTTTGCTTACTGATTAGACCGAGAGCAGGGAGTGATATTACCAAGGACTGAGCTCACTCTTGGACAAGACTTCTCTAACGAGATTAGCTTTTGCTTCCAGCTAGACAATTATTTTCATTCCTTAGAGAACTTGAAGCTTTGTTTACTGTAGATTCAAGGGGTTCTCTCACTTTAGACAATGATGGCATATCACTACAGTATGCCATCATTGTCTAGGGGTTCTGAACGGAGAGGTGGTCAGGACTCTCCCATAGACATTAATGGCAGTTCAGATTACAGCCGAGCATTGCCGCTCACCTAAACTTGGAACTCCCATTCAGGTCTATGAACGGAAAGGTTTTAGGACTCGTTTAGGAGGTAGGTGCGGGTCCTAGAGGTGGGACCTAGACCTATCTCCTAGCGATATGCCATCATTGTCTAAAGAGAGACAACCCATTTAAATCTCCTGAACTTTGTAATGTCCCAGCTAGTAACAGAGGTTAATATGCTAATAACTGCTATAGAACCACCCACAGCCTGACGAGACAGAATGAAAAGCCGCTTGTGACTCAGTGAAACAACATGGTAAGAAAACCACTTTTAAGTTCTTATAAAAAGTCAGTTTTACATAGCTTTCCATGATATAAAAGTCAAAGGTATTTTACTATATTAGATTACATTATCAACTAATTACACTGCATTTTATATGAATTCAGATTCTTTTTTACTTCTGAGATTCATCTAGATAAACAACCTGACCCTTTATCTAATCCCTTAATACACTGTAATGTAATAAATTTATATTACATGAATTATTGTCCCATTCATAGACATAAAACACTTTTTTTTTGTACATACAACTTACTTAAGCAAATCCATAAGATGGCGTATAAAATCTCCCTGGCCCAGCAGTAGATAGCGCCTCATGGCCTGCAAGTGCTCAAGCAAATTGTAGTTTTTATTGAGAATATCCAGCAGGTATTTGCTAGTTTCAAAATATGCAGCATCAATTTTAGTCTGGAATGCATTTTCCAAATCTGTGAATAAGTCTGCAGCTAAAGCAAAACAGAACATCTCAGATTAAAACAACAAGGATCAAATACAATACTTACACATGAAAAACATTTGTAAATTGCAGATGCTGGATATAAAAGCATCATATAATTTACTTAATAGACTTAAAGGGGATTTATCGTTTGAGCTGCTCGTGCTGTCCAGCTAATTTTCTCAGATTGAGTTTGAAATCCAGGGTGTGTTCTTCCTCTCAGCAGGCGTGCCCCTTCCCCTCCCCTCACTGAAGAACTGTGACATCATCATTTTGTTTGAAGCAGGGGATGCAGAGGGTTGTCTGGATATAACAGCTCTGTAGCCTCCTGCCTGCTTATGTCTGCAGCCTTGAGGCTCCGCAAGCACCTATTATATCTCTTAGTTTACACACTGAAAGCCAGCAGCTTTAACTTCTGTTCTAGTGCTATTCAACCAAATTGTACGACAACAAGCAGAGATCTTTACTCAACTACAAGGACAAATGTTAGCTTCAAGTGAAGATCTCCGCTTGCCGTCAGTGATATGAGTGAAAACAGTGGGGAGCAGCAGCAAATCAGCTTTGAGAGAAGAACCTAATGAACCTATAACTGACTTGGGCTGATGGTGTAGCTGTAGAGTGCTGGTTTTACAACGAAGGGGTTTGGAGTTCTAGTCCCCTCACAGGGTATATTTCCCCCCCCCCCCCTAAATTCTACACATATGTAGAGAGACCTAAAATATATATGTCAATCTCTATAAAAGAAATATATACACATACATAGCTCCCCTATATCATGTCTCATCCCTGAGAGTATATGCATTGTATCACATATGTTGGAAGTGCTTGGTGTGACTGTGAGGATAGGACACTATATAGGGGAGCTTTCTGTGTGTGTGTGTGTGTATATATAAAATTATAGATGTCTACACATATATTTTCATATATTTACATATGTGTACAATTTATAAAAGAAAAAAAAAACACGATGGGGACTTGAACTCCCAACCTCTGTCTTGTCAAGCTGATCACCTATGCACTGCACTAAACAAGCAGCTCAGACACAGTGTTGAATCCTTATGTTATACAATACAGATGATGATGTCATAAGGAGGCGGGGCTTGCATTCGATCTGAGGTACAGAACGCCTTCTTTTCAAAGTTCGAACTGAACCTGTGAGGAGGTGAATCAACCGCTTGGCAAAAGCCCTTTAAACAGGCAGTAATTGCCCAGATCATCACCATAGAGCTGAGATGTACATAGAGCCAGCAGACTCTGGTTTCACTGTCGATTTTAACAGCTCAGAGGGGAGTAAACACAAAGTGTGCAGGCAGCCAATCACAGTGCAGGGGGCGTGGCCATGACGTTTCCTGTCTAGGGGCATATCCCAACAGGCTGAATTAAATGTCAGCCAGCCAATCACAGTGCAGGGGGCGTGTCTAGGGCACAGGAATCGACCCGGGGGCGTTCTGACCAGCAACAGCAGAAATAGAAGACAGATTTACAGCGAAGCTGATATCTGCTAAACCAAGTGACAGAGGTAATGCAACCCAATTACAAAAGTGCTTATTTTTACTGTCCCAATAATCTGAGACATGATCTTTGTAACGATAAAACCCCTTTAATAGAAACTACCTTCATATCTTCCTCACTTAAATCTACAGTTACTAGAAAAACTAAAATAATTATGAACAAAGATACAATTACTGAAAATGCGCCATTCTACTAGTTTTGACTTACCGTCTTTGGGGGACTCAGCTGTTTTAGTTACTGCCATCATCTTGGCAGTTGGAGTTTGATCATGGCATACCTGATGTAAAAAGTTAATGGATTTCCCAATTAAAAGAACCTGAAAACAAATTAAAAACATTAAGTGTGTCAACATGCTGTATTGCCACTGATCTGAAAGGGAATGTGTCATCAAAAAATGAGTTATTGTTTAAAGTGGTTTTGCCACCATGTAAAGTCGACGTGGGATGCTTAGAAATCATAAGTTTGGCACTTTCCTAATTGCATGTCATTAAAAAAAAGTGTAAGGTGCCACCGCTGCAGCCTTCGTTACCTTATCATTGTGTACAGCTGGTTGTCATTGGAGCCGACCTGTTCTAAGCCTCCTGCCTGTCTGGCCGCGCTTGCGTGGTTCATTACTCTTCCTCTGAAGCCCTCTCGGGAACAAGCACGTCCTGACACACGGCCTGACATGCGCAGTAGATCCCCTCCCCGGCCAGTACAGTCTGTCGGCTCCTCACTTTCCCCCTCCTTCCTTCTCGCACAGAATCTTCACGGACTGTGCTTGGGGGATGTGCTGGCTGTTCTCCAGATTCTTAGCCACACTCCCTTACTCCATGTCTACGCTTTTCTATGTTCTAGTTCCTTGCTCGTTCCCTTACTCCCTGTCTTCTACGTTTCTCTTCATACTGGGTCTTTGTCCCACTCCCTGCCTCTAGTTGTCTAGCTCTCAGATGCTGGCAGGAGCGCGCAGCGTGATGACGTCACTAAGTGCCGTTTGGAGGGCGTTTTTTTTTTAAACTACCCAAGCAGAGAACGCTCCGATCTCAAGACCCAGGGGACCAGCGGCAGCGTGTGAGGTAGGGAACAACCGTCTTGGCAAAACCCCTTTAACTCACATTTTTATGTTAAACACATTTTTAAGAATTTTAGGTTTTTTATTTTCCAGATCACTTTCAGTATTTTTTTTAATAATTCTTAAGTCCTGCAGCCCTCACTTTGACAACTAAGCCTAATAATCGTCTGACACTACCTGTTCTGTTTAGAGAGCTTTTCAGCAGTGAGCTCATTCAGTGCAAGCAGGGTCAAACTGAAAGGAGACACCACTGTGTACAGATAACACAGAATCCACCAGTCACAAGAGGAGATGTCACAGCTCCCCCTCTCTCCTCCCTTCACAGTGAAAACTCTCCTATACAACTCTATGGGACAGAATCTGTCTTAAAAATCCTATGTGCATGAAGCTGCTGTAAAGCATCTCTCTGACTGCTGTTAAAGCAGTGCAAGCAAGGATGTCTTCCCCACAATCATATATAGACGGCCGAATTGAGAAATCTACAATCAGGAAATAAAAACGACTGAGAGGAAAGGAATATGGATCAGGGGCTTGATTTAAGAAGTAAAAAAAAAAAAAAATGGTCACAGATTCCCTTTAAAGCAAAATTCATTTTTAGATGAACTCACAGTAGAATGCTATCGCTTAGTTGTCAACACCTTTGAAAAGCACTCTACAATTCTTGCAAATCATTCCATATGTATGTTCATCCTTTTCAGGATTTGCTATCCCTCAAAGAGTCGTACAAGAGGAACTTTACCACTTGTCCATTGACTGTATCTAATAGTATTTAGTAGGAAAACTTTTATTTCTATACTATCCCATTATGATGTATAAGTGCACAAGCAGAAAAGCAACTATGATAGTCAATTCTGTAAGAACAGTGTATACCGATATTCTAATAGATTATATTTAAAACTGCAGTTATTCAGTTCCTGGAATTGAATTGTGTAACAACATTAAACAAATGTAATATAAAAAGCTTAGAGCCCCAAATTTAAGAATAAAACTCAAATGGTGTCAAAGGTAAACAGAGTAAAAGATAATATTAGGGGAAGGGAGAATGGGCACACACACCATTAAATGTACATCTACAGCATTCCTGTGGCCCTAAAAAGAAATAATGGCTTTATACCAAAAAGATGAAGCGCTTCAGCAGTAGAAAGTATTAAAATGAATGCATTTTACCTTTCTAGACTGATCCATAGTGATGAAAGATGGAATCATAGATTTCCTTAGAGTATACTTGTCATGCCAAAGTCTGTCCGTTTTTACTGTAGGATCTGAAGCTACAAAAAACTACAAAGAAACAAAACATGGCCAATAATGGTCATTTAGGATTATTTATGTTAAACAGGTGTCAAAGTCACAACAAAGAAGGATTTTGCTTTTTGCTAGATTCTTTGATTGACATAAACATCGGTAACTCATTCAATCCAAATAATTAAATAAATAATTCCTTATTTCTTCTTGGAGGTAAAATAAGAAATGAAAAAAAAAAATAAATCAAACTGTTCATTACGAGCATCTGCCACAATCTGTACCTGTACCTTTGTCAAATCAAGGCAAAAATGTGTTGCCACGAAAAACATCTTTCCACCACTAAGTTGTTTGGACTATAAAAAGAGTAAAAACTACTCAACATCTACTCCGCACTTAGGTGGAGCACTGGACATACCCCAAACAGTACACATGCTCCAGGTTATTAAATACATTGCTTTGTTGATTTTAATTTGGTCAGGAGATACAGAAGATTTTCTCTCATTTTATGGCACACAAGTTTCTCTGGTTTCCAACCAACTCTCTCTGCTCCCTTATCTCATTGCTCCAAGCCTTCTTCATGGTGAGTCAATCCCTGCAGTCTTATCTCTAGCAACTGACTTTGTTCATTTAAGGGGAACCTGTCACAGAGTTTATGCCCCCCCCCCCTTTCGGAGGGCAGCACAAGCTAGTGACAGACATGCTGTCCCAGCGCTGTGTCCCTTATTCTGTAAGATGCTGTAGTTTTAGAGCATTTACCCCTCAAATCTTAATCATAAGTGTTAGCTCCACCCACCTAAGGCTAGCCCCGCCCACTGACAGTTATTCACATGTTTCTACCTATTCAAAGTAATAGGTTTATCAGTTGAGGTGAGTGGGGCTAGCCTCAGGTGGGCGGGGGTTGAAAAAACGGACTCTTTGAATGACTCTTCTGGCTGAAAACTGCAGATTTGACCATTAAATACATGAAAACTACAGTATCTTACAGAATAAGGGACACAGCGCTGGAAACAGCAGGTCTCACACTACCTTGTTCTGTCCTCAGCCAGGGGGGCATAATCTAGGTGACAGGTTCTCTTTAAGATTTAAGAAGAGTTCTGTAGCATTGTGTAAATATAAATCTCTTGCACTCATGTCAGTGTAACAGGATTAGGTAGGAACAGCAGAGCTAATGATGTCAATCACTGCTATAGACCCACCCACAGCCTGACCAAGAGGTGTGAGTCTAAAGCTGGCTGTAGCTCTGTGAACCTGCATGGTGAGAAAATACCTTTATTACTTAAGCGCACGGCCTGTTCGGCTGTAAGCCAAACTCCCATAAAACAGCATGGAGAGCTATACGTAATCCAAAAATATCTTGGGCCTGTTATCGAGATAGGATGTCCTCTGGGACCCAAACCTATCAATACGCTATCAAAGTGCATGGTGGGAAGGAACACCCTTTTAAGGGACAAATCAAAGTCATTGTAAATGGTACAAACTCACAACAGGAGAAAGTCAGCATGTGGAATACCAAAGGAATCTGAATTCAGCCAAATTCTTTTTAGCCTTTTGTAATGACCTTGTGTATGGGAATGAAAGTAAAATGTAATTTTTCTGCTGATTAGATTTAAAACGTAGCTTGACTGTGAAATATTACAGTCTCACCTGGATAAGCTGGCAGCCTGGGCTAGAATATGGCATGCTAAAGAGAATAAAAAAAGGATTCTTTATAGCTAGAGCCATCAAACTTTAAAATGCGCATCTCAAGAAGTATTAATGGCAGATATGTCAGCATTCAGAAAAGGGCTAGATGCCTACCTAATAAGTGGCATTGAGGAGTATAATTAATAGAGTAATTAATGATGTATAGCAATTAAGACAAGTTAAACTTGATGGACCCTGTTTAATATATATAGCTATGAACCACTTCCACAGACCCTGTATACAGATGGGAATCATGATCCCTGGAGCGCTCTATGAAAGACAGGGGAGGAGCTGATATTCAGAAGATTTCACCTCAATTCCCGTCTGCCAAGGAAATAACATTTATCGCTACCAAGCACGGCTACCTGAATCGAGATATGCATGTGATGTTTTGGCCAGGTTTGGCATTCTTCAGGTCACATGTGGAGGAAGAGAGACTGGTAGCACATGTGAAAGCGGCTGCAGCGTATAGCATACAATGGCTATAGGCCCCCAAATATAACAGAACCCATGGAAGATGTACTCCTCAGGCAAATAGATGAGGCGGCTAATCAGAATGAGGTTATTATTATGGGCGACTTTAACTATCCAGACATCAATTGGGAATCTGAAACCTGTAGCTCTCATAAAGGAAACAGGTTTTTGTCAATAACTAATGATAATTACCTTTGCCAAATGGTTCAAGAACCGACTAGAGGAAAGGCCCATCTAGACTTAATATTGACTAATAGACCTGACAGAGTAACAAAGGTTCAGGTTGAGGGGCACCTAGGGAATAGTGACCATAATATAATAAATTTCCGTTTATCCTTCAATAGAGCTTTTTGTCAAGGAGCCACAAAAACACTGAATTTTAGGAAGGCTAATTTTATTCTGCTTAGGGAGGCCCTAAACCGTATTGACTGGGACAATGTGTTTAAATATGGCAGAACAAATAATAAATGGGATATTTTTAAAAACATCCTAGGCTACCACTGTGAGAGGTACATACCTTATGGTAATAAAATAATTAGATAAAGGAAAAACCCAATGTGGATCAACAGGGATGTAAAAGAGGCAATAAAAAACAAAGAGAAAGTGTTTCAGCTACTAAAACAGGAGGGTAATGAAGAGGCGCTAAGAAGCTATAGGGAAAAAAATAAAGTGTGTAAAATAATGATTAAGACAGCAAAGCTGGAGACGTAAAGACATATCACTATAGAAAGTAAAACTAACCCCAAAATATTTTTTAACTATATAAATAGTAAAAAGATTAAAACAGAAAACGTTGGCCCTTTGAAAAGTACAGAGGGAGAGAGTATAGAGGGCGATGACAAAAAAGCAAACCTATTAAACATTTTTCTCTCCACTGTATTTACCGAGGAGGATGAGCTTCCTGTTGAACAGAGGGATGAGGTAAACTCCAACTTAAAAGTTTCTTGTCTAACCCAGGAAGAAGTGCAGCTCCGTCTTAAGAAGATTAAAATAGACAAATCCCCAGGTCCAGATGGCATACACCCATGTGTCCTAAGGGAGTTAAGTGATGTCATAGATAGGCCCCTATTCTTAATATTTATGGACTGTCTAATAACGGGGTATGTCCCAAAGGATTGGCGCATAGCAAATGTGGTGCCAATATTCAAAAAGGGGTCAAAAAGTGATCCAGGAAACTATAGGTCAGTAAGTTTAACCTCTGTTGTAGGTAAAATGTTTGAAGGTTTTCTCAGAGATGCTATACTGGAGTATCTCACTGAAAATAAATGTATCACGCCGTTCCAGCATGGGTTTATGAAGCATCGGTCCTGTCAGACTAATCTCATCAGCTTCTATGAGGAAGTCAGTGCCAGACTGGATCGGGGTGAGGCACTGGATGTCATATCTAGATTTTTCTAAAGCATTTGATACGGTGCCGCATAAAAGGTTGGTAAATAAAATGAGAATGCTTGGACTGGGGGAAAATGTGTGCAAGTGGGTAAGCAACTGGCTCACTGATAGAAAACAAAGGGTAGTAATTAACGGTACATACTCAGACTGGATTGCTGTTACTAGTGGGGTACCACAAGGGTCAGTATTGGGCCCTATCCTCTTCAACATTTTCATTAATGATCTTACACAGGGATTACACAGTAGAATATCGATCTTTGCAGACGATACAAAGCTCTGTAAAGTAATCAACACAATAGAGGATAATGTGTTATTACAAAGGGATCTGGATAGATTGGAGGCCTGGGCAGGGAAATGGCTGATGAGGTTTAACACAGATAAATGCAAGGTTATGCAAATGGGAGGAAAAATCCATTACATGACTACATGTTAAATGGAAAAAGGCTGGGTAAAAGTGACATGGAGAAGGACTTGGGAATCCTGGTGGACAGTAAACTTAATTGTAGCAGCCAGTGTCAGACAGCAGCTGCCAAGGCAAATAGGATCATGGGGTGCATTAAAAGGGGCATAGAGGCACATGATGAGAACATTATTTGTCCATTATACAAGTCACTGGTTAGACCACACATGGAATATTGTGTACAGTTTTGGGCACCAGTGCACAGGAAAGACATTGCAGAGCTTGAACAGGTACAAAGGCGGGCAACAAAAATAATAAAAGGACTGGGTGGACTACAATACCCAGAAAGATTAGCAAGATTGGGGTTATTTAGTTTAGAGAAAAGACGGCTTCGGGGGGACATAATAAATATGTTTAAATACATCAAAGGTCAATATAGAGATCTCTCCCAAGATTTATTTATACCCAGGGCTGTATCTAGAACAAGGGGGCATCCTCTACGTCTTGAGGAACGAAAGTTTCTACATAAACATAGAAAGGGATTCTTTACTGTAAGAGCAGTGAGACTGTGGAACTCTCTTCCAGAGGAAACTTTCATGGAGAAGTCACTGAGTTCAAAAAGAGTTTGGATCCATTTCTAGAACGTAATAATATAACAGGCTATAGTGTCTTGGATTCAGGAGAGGGGTCATTGATCCAGGGATTTTTCCGATTGCCAGATTGGAGTCAGGAAGGAATTTTTCCCTAAAATGAGGACAATTGGCTTCTACCTCATTGGGGTTTTTTGCCTTCCTCTGGATCAACACCTTAGCACAACAGGCTGAACTGGATGGACGTCTCGTCTTTTTTCAGCCTTACAAACTATGAAACTATGGCACCAAAGGAGCATGGGAGAACAAAGGCTAAAGTAAATGGGGTGGGTCTCAAACTTCGACATTAACCAAATAATACCCAACATTAGCCTCCGTTCTTAAACACAGGTCACATGTAAGTTGGATGTCCATAACTTGTATTAAAGGGTTTTTCCCATCACAGCACACACTGCTGGAAGATTAAATTACTGTTAGGCCGTGTTCACACGGCTTATTCCCGACGGATTTGTGAGCTGTAGTGAGCTCACAAATCTGCCGTGAATAAGGGGCGGGACGGGGGCGGGCCCGGTGCGCGGGGGGGGCGCCGCTCCCGGCCCCATAGACAATGCATTGTTTACGGCGCGTCCGCGCCGTAAATAATGTGCATGTGACTTTCTCTCCCCGCGGCGGGGAGGAGCCGAGCGGGGAGGAGCGACGGATTCCACTGTTCTCTATGAGAGCAGTGGATTACCGTAAAGACAGGGACGGATTGGCGACGTACTGAAGCGCAAATCCGGCGCGGAGTACGGCGCCAATCCGACCCCAAATAAGCCGTGTGAACGAGGCCTTAAAGTTACTGATTATTCTAACTTACGGCACTGTCATCCAGTGCGACAACAGTCATAGACCAAGTTCCTAATCAACCCTTCCCCTCCGGTCTGTGGAGTCAGTAAGCCAAAGCTCTGACTCCTCAATTTCCCTAACACCAACTATTTAGGTAGAACATAAAATATATTTACTGGAATACAACTTAAGAACACAAAAAACCTAAATTATAAATTTGCAAAACACTGCAGTAAGTGGGAAAAAACAGTTTTCAACAAAAACTGAATAACATTTGTTGAGTCTATGAATTTGCTCTGAGAAATAGCATCACTTCTATCAGATCCTCCTTCAGAGATGACCTCACACCTGATCCCATTATGTCCAGGCTAGAGAACAGCCTCTCTATAGTAACTTGGGTTGGTGGCAAAGTGGTGACCACACGGGCGATGTATGATGCAATTCAGACGTTGTAGCAGAAAATGTAGCAAATTTATTAGAAGACTATAATACAAGTACTAAAATCAAGTAGACATACTTGCATATGGGTAAGTCTTGTCCATAGTGTGAGCCATAGCGTTAGTGGTTGTTCATAAGCGTGAGTTCATGCAGCGCATGTAGCCAGGATAAGGCGGTCTATCAGGCAGGGCGTAACACACCTGTAAGGCGACGTTTCGAGAGGCGTGATGCTTGAGAATGAGAGGCACGCCTCTCGAAACGTCGCCTTACAGGTGTGTTACGCCCTGCCTAATAGAGTGCCTTAGCCTGGCTACATGCGCTGCATGAACTCACACTTCTGAACAACCACTAACGCTATGGCTCACACTATGGACAAGACTTACCCATATGCAAGTATGTCTACTTGATTTTGTTACTTGTATTATAGTCTTTCAATAAATTTGCTACATTTTCTGTTACAACGTCTGAATTGCATCATACATTGAACTGCTAAGACGAAGGGGAGAAATCGTCTATACACAGACGTAACCATTAGTGTGTTGAAGCAAGAGCATTACCTTATACATACCCCGTTCTATTGCATATAGTGACCACATGGGCAACATCTCTAAATCTCAGGGTATAAAGGAATTGCCTCATGCACAGTCGGGTCTGATGAACGGTTCATACATTACGTGGAAATCCCTAAAGAAGCATTTATGCTATCTATCACACATGAAAAAACTCAGATTCTCGGTTCGCATATTTTGATCAAAAGATGTTTAAGCTGCCCACGACTTTCAACGTGATCTCAGATAGGGCAGTCCTATGCTATCTTTACCTCTCAATAGAGCCAATCAAGGCCTCTCACTGGGTCAACCAACCTCCATTATTCAGAGAGAAAAAATAAAAAACACACCCAACCTGCAAGCTGCCCTTCTTATGACAGCCTTTGAGAGTGGGCGGGTGCAGAAACCCAAAATGGAGGCACCCCTTCCTCCCCATATAAGTTAAAATCAATATACACCAAATATAACGTATGTTTCTGCACACAAAAACATTTCTGAAAAGACGTATGCAAACCTGGGTGCCAGTGGCAGGGCTGCGGCACACATGTAATTATACATGTACGCACACAGACCGCCGCCAGCGGCACACTACTGCAAAAAGGGCAATACATTACGTGGAAATCCCTAAATAATCATTTATGCTATCACACATGATGAACGGTTCAACTCATTTACTTTTTTGAAAGCAAGTGAAAAATGTTGCTGAAATCTAGTCAATCTGTTTGCTATGGGAGCGGAATTTTTTTTCCCCTGCGGCAACATTTTACCTGCTCCATGTCATACAAATACGTTTTAAAATTAAACTCCTCATCTGATCAGGCTGAAGATATGATATCAGTTGGACGGGCTAGACCCTAGTCCTCTTTCTCATGGCACTGCATTGTTCTTCATGTACCAATTTATTATTTATTTTTGTTGTTGGAGTCAGTACATTTTAGAACTATGCGGTATTTGCCCCCTGCTTTTGCATTGCATTTACAATTTGGGAAATGTACACAAGTTCTATAAAAAGTACATTTTGTCATTCAAAAATTCAACAAAATTTAGAATTTTTAGGTTTTTTTTTTCCACCAAAGTCCTTCCTAAAGAATATAACTAATAATAAGATATTCATACTTTAGAGGTGCATACTTATAAAACTAAATAGGTCTGTCAGGTACTATAAAAATATTAATTCCATAAAGAACTTCTAGTGCTTCAATTCATGCACCCCAATGGAGACAAACATTACAATTTCCTTTTGTACGCAATGCTATTACACAAGGAATATAAGAAAAAAAAATGCTTTAAAAATGAAAATTGCTTTTTGAAAAGGAACATTAAAAATAAAGAATTCATTACACTCTGGGAACAAAGTATCTGCACCTAGAAATCACAAAGAAATAAGCACAGAGGGAAAAAAAAATTCTGGTCCTTTTATTAGCGAATTAAAAAAAAAAAAAAAGAACAAAAGCAATCAAGGTTATTATACACTGATGTACTGATGCATGTCCTGTTCAAGGCTGTATGATTTTCATCATGACATGCAGAAAAATTCAAGAGCAAAAAAAGATAATTGTACTATGATTTCTCATTAATTATTGGGTAAATGCCAAGGACAAGTAAGTAAAATGTAAATAGCAGTCATTTTCACATGTTGTTGTCAGCTATTAAATACCAAAAACGGTCTTACTGCTTGACATGATTATTTACGCCTCAGCAGATAGTTATCCGGAGTATGAATGTGAAATCTGCTTCTCTGGTGTCTGAGTCAGGAGAACTGTTGTGACCACTGTCTCAGTGCAGACATTGATGGCATATCGCTAGGATATGTCATCAATGTCCGATAGGTGTGGGTCCCAGAGATGGAACCTGGACCTATCTATTAAATGATCCTGAAACCCCTCCATTCTGAACGGAGAGGTGATCTGAACTGTCCCATAGAAATGAATGGGAGCTCCGATTACAACTGAGCATCGCCACTTGGATAAACTCAAAACGCCCTTTCAAGTCTATAGGATCCAACTTCGGAGAAATATTTAGCATTGTGGCTACTTTAATGAGAACCTATCACGTGGTTTATGTTTTCCTATCTGAGAGCAGGGTGTGATAGAGGAAGAAGCTGAGCCCTGTGATATATAGGTTTATATGATTTAGAGGATTTCTGAGTAAAAAGCAAACCCTGACCAGACTCCTTAACAGAAGCTGCAGGGTCATTAGAGACATAACTAATCCTACCCCACTAAACATATATAATTGACATATTTTGTCACACTACTGCCCCATTTGTCCTCCTGAGCGCAGCAAGTGTGGGCTTGGTTTCAGCAGCAGTTTATGTGGAAACAGTTCCCGTCATGCATTGCTGACATCTATTGCAGACTATTTTCTCTCTGTATTTCACAGCTGCTTAAAGGGGTTTTGCCACGAAGTAAAATTGACGTGGGAAGTTTGAAAATGAAACAAACATTTTCACCATTCATCATTATTAAAAATTCTGCACCATTTTTGTTTTAGCTGTTCCTTTAGTGATCCATTGTTTAGAGCTCATCTCCAGGGGATACGACCAGGGCTATGAGCTCCTCAGTCATGGCCGCACATGCTCAGATATCACCTCTCTTCTCAGGCAGCTACCGAGTGTTCAAACCCCAGGTGCTGTCACTCTACTCCTGTCCTTTGGACTAGTTAGTAATAAGTCAAACAGTGCAAATAAAAAAAAGAAACCTCAATGAGTTCTGTGCATTGATAAAAAGGAAAAAAAAATCCACAGGTTAAGTTCCTGCAGGGATTTGAACCAAGGACCCTTGTGCCGTAAAGCAAAAATATTACCTCTGAGCTACAATGTAGCTACTTACAATTCTATACATAAACATACCTTTCTTTCACTAAAGAGAGGAAAGGCCTGGTGATGACATCCTGCTGGGTCACATGATATGCAATTCAAACAAATCACACACACCCCCTTCTGAGCACACAGAGCTGAATGCAGGAGGTATGAAATGAGATTGTGGCAAAGCCCCTTTAAGAGAAAGTCTTCACCCTCTTTTGGAACTTATAATGTATTCTCCCACTGCAAAGCCTGAACATTCCTGTATCTAGTTCCAAGCTACTTCCTCTGCTGCAGCATAGACTCCTTGCTCACCTGCCTGGTGCTGGAACGGAGCATGCCCGACAAGAAACCTGAAACAGATCTACAGGTCGAATTCCTTGACGACAAGCCAGTACTTGCTGAGTGATTATGTGGGACACTACTGAAATTTTTTGGACTATATATTGAATATTTTGACTTTTATACCTCACACTTTCAATAGGAGGCACATTTTGTATACCAGAATACCTCTTTAAGTCCTACTTAATCCGCCCACATACAGTAATTTACAGCTTTCCCTGTATCAGTGTGTGTACAGAGTAAAACCGTCAATCACTGTTTGTGGGCAGGGTTTGTAGTAGTTTCATTTTCAGATTGATTTTTTTTTTCTCTGCTTTTTACCCAGAAATCCATTCATTTTATCCTGCTCTCAGATGGAGTAGCAAAACCACCCGAAAGGTTCACTTTAAAGATTTTTCCAAGCACTCTGCTGGTAACTGTAGCTGGCCCCATGGATGAATGGAATTGTATTGCAGCTACCATGCACACCAGGTGGCTGGGAGGACCAGTGCTACAACCCCTTCTTTCTAATTATCAGAGAAGGTTACAGAAGGTAAAACTCCTACTGACATCCAAGTGACATGGCATTACTTTATGAAATGGGAATACCCTTTTAAGGATTTATATGCACTAAATAGCAATATAAGGTTACAAAAGGTAAAACTCCCACTGACATCCAAGCGACATGGCATTACCTTATGAAATGGGAATACCCTCTTGGGGATTTATATGCACTAAATAGCAATAAAGAAGGGATTGTGCAAAATGCACATGGTATATCCGGCACCTTTGTTTTGCACCACATAAAAAATAAGCACATAGGAAAAATGGTACTTCACTTGTACTTTCTGCGAATTGCAGCAACCTGCATGCAGTTCTCAGCCCCATAGTACACTACTGATGCAAAACTGTAGGATGAACAGTCTATGTCCCAAATCAATAGTGTCTAATTCCCTTAGGTTAGATTGGATTTGCACTGCTAACATACACAAATGTTTACAGACTTCTGCATTTTAGCCAATATTGCAGGACTACAAGCACACTCTGCTATTCCCCAACCCCACAACCACCTGCAGAAATAGCTCCACTTCTGTTTATGGGCTGTGTCTGCTATTGAACCTCACTCACCTGTATGGGGTAAGCAGCAATTAACAAAAAAAAAAAACACCCCACAGTAAAAGATGGTGCTTTATATGTAGCAATGAAGAACAGCAGATACTGTTTTGTAATCTTGAACAACCCCTTTAAAACAATGTAACATCAAACATATACAGGGTTCATTTACAATATTGACTTAAGAGCTTTATAATTGCATATGTGTACAAATGGAAAACATTGTGCAAAATTTATCAGTATGGCTCAAATGTATAAATATGGCTATAAGACTGTGCTAAATTTTATTACAATAGGTTTGCCACATTTTACTACCAATATTAACCTCATTTTTTTTCTTTATACTTTTTAGAGAGTACTAAAACATCTAATACATCTTTCATGTACTCCATTTTGTGGTGCGTTTTGAGCCATAAGTCTGGGACTTTTTGCTTAGCAATCTTCATTAAGGGAAAAAAGGCAGGAAGAAGATGGGCACTTAATCATCTAATTATTACTCGCCACCCAATTAAGTACTTATTTTTTTCCTAATCAGTGGCCCAGCTGGTTAACCTCTCAACGATACAGTAGGAAAACGCTCTCTTTTATTATTCAAAAAATAGAAGATTTATCCTGCACAGAAAACAAAATGAAAAAAGCAAAAATGGCTGTTTTCTGTTCACCTCACCTCCCAATGTAAGAAATACAGAATTTTGAATAATGAAATACTTATACTGAGGTACATTTTGGTATGATATATAAAGGTATTTCAATTGTACAATCTAAGATGGAGGCTCTTGCAAGAGTCAACACATGGACAGTTTGTCAGTAAACTGGTCTTGGAATGTACCTGATGTCATTCATGTGTTAATTAAGGTAATACAATAGGTATCTTCCTTTGCCAGGATGCCCGATGAATGGGGGATGCAACACTAAAGGTCCTGAGGCCTATGGGTAATGGGGGCAGGTATTGTCTTGGTCTTGGGGTATAAGGCTATGTCTACACTGAAGTGGACAAAAAACGACCTGAAAACGAATTACTAAAAACGTTCATGAAACTGAGTTTTCTGTCCACTGCCTGTCAAAAGCAGCTGAAAAAACGTCCGTTTTTGGAGCGTTTTTGGTTTTTTGGAGCGTTTTTTGAAGCGTCTTTGCTCTGCTTTTTAATGTATGCACAAATTAAGCCATTGGATGTAAGCTACACCCTACAGGTGGAGTTAATATGTTAAGTAGTCACTTCCTTTAGATCACTGTAGCCATTTGTGTGCTGCTGCGTGCTACTGCTTTATTAAATTTTGCACCAGATTCTTGCACCAAAATCCACAAAAACCCACATTATCTTTGCATACAGCAAGATAACTGTATTAGCGTCAAAATCTGTAAAGAAAAGGATTTTAGCGCCAAAATCCCCAAAAACGCATTATTGCGCCAAATTCCGTAAAAAAATATATAATTTTTAGTGTCCGAAGCGTGATCAGTTTATTAGCGCCAAAATTTTTAAAGATATTGACCTTAGCCCCCAAATCCGTCAAGAAACGGATTTGGCGCCGAAATCCGTAAAAAATTTATTTATTTGCGTCAAAAGCTAGATCACTTTATTAGCGCCAAAATCTTTAAAGATACAGATTTTAGCCCCAAAAGCCATAAAAAAACGGATTCTTGCGCCAAAATCCGTAAAAACCGTATTTTTGGCGTCAGAAGCAAGATAACGTTATTAGCGCCAAAATCTGTAAAAAAAATGTATTTTAGTGTCAAAAAACTTAAAAAAAATGGATTCTTGCACCAAAATCTGTAAAAAAAACATATTTTCAGCATCAGTAGCAAGATAACTTTATTAGCGCCAAAATATGTGTAGAAAAGGATTTTAGCATCAAAATTTGTAAAAAAAACAAAAAAAACAAAAAAAAAAAAACAGATTGATGCCAAAATCGTTAAAAAAAAAAAAAAAAACAAAAATTTTTTAGCGAAAAAAATATGAATTGCGCAAAAATCGTTAGCGACCAAAGCATGAGCATTTTATTACAAAAGGTACAAAAAATGACTCATCAGACACTTGTATGCAAATTTGATAAGCCATAACCTTTGTTACACCCACTATAGGTGGGACTTGGGTTTCCTGGGAGGGTTTTCATTTAAAAATCGTGGCAAAAAACGCCGCGAAAAATGCGCCAAAAAACGCGCCAAAAGACGTCTGGTGCTTTCCATAGACTCCTGTAGTAAATTTTCTGCCCTGCTCTGGCGTTTTTCAGAGCATGTTGCAAAATACAACCAGTAAAAAGACGAGCAGAAAAAAGAAGCTCAGTGTAGACAGCAGGACGTTTTTACAATAGAGTCTATGGGAGGTGATTACAGTCGTGTTTACAGCGGTTTTTTAAAAAGAAAAAAGCTGAAAAAGCGGTTGTTTTTGTGTGCAGTGTAGAAATATCCAAAGAGAAAGGAGCATGCTGCGGGTTGGGCCTTTTGTCTCTTGGGGAGGAAGCCAGCATGATGGCACATGGCTCTACACTGCATATGAATTTGATATGTGAAGGCCTAGGAGGGTAATATATTTTGTTATATGTTGTATGATTTGTAACTGTCATTGATAATTGGTTGTATAGTGTTTATGTAACATTTGTTTCCTTTCTTTTGTTCCTGTAAATCTCCATACTCTTTAATAACCATAAATCAATGTCATATACTATACAATATACGTTTTTATACACTTACATTTGCGTCTTTCATTTATTGCACCTAATGTTTCAAATCTAACCCAGTAAGAGGGTGATTGTATATATGCAGTATATGTTTGTATGGATACATATTTATTTATGATATTTATATGAATATATATATGTATATGATACAGGGAATTTTTCTTACACCAAGGATGGAAATAAAGAATAAAAATTTTTAAAAAAATGTCGTAAGTGCCACAAAATTGGGACAATTAAAACTACTGTTTTTATTGTGACGAAATACTGAATTCATCTACATTTTATTATGTTTTAGTATCAACGCAATTGTAACAGCCAGTATATGTTAACATACACATTGTTATACTCCACAATAATGCTGTTTTCAACACATCATTTATACTTCAAAATAGTTTCTATAAAAGCTACAATTTAACCCTCAAATAAATACATGAAAGAAAAAAATTATACAGACACACACTATAACTACTTGAAAAAAAAAGTGCCTTTTTTAAGGGATTTTACATTTTTAAAGGGAATGTATAGCAGAAAAAAAATATATACATTATTGTGGCCAGAGTGGTCCAACACAGGTTTAAAACAAAAAAAAAAAAACTAGCTGCCCCTGTCACTTATAAGCTCCTGGTGAGTTGCTCCTTTTGACTTCTGGGTTCTTGTCCAGACAGGTTCGAGCTTCATTATAAGTGAATGAAATGTGAGCCTTTTCTCTAAGTTAAGTTGAGAACTCGCGAGTCAAGAAAAGCGTAGTGCCAGGAGCATACAGTGGGGGGAAAAAAGTATTTAGTCAGCCACCAATTGTGCAAGTTCTCCCACTTAAAAAGATGAGAAGGGCCTGTTATTGACATCATAGCTAGACCTCAACTATGAGAGACAAAATGAGTTAAGAAATCCAGAAAATCACATTGTCTGATTTGGAAAGAATTTGCAAATTATGGTGGAAAATAAGTATTTGGTCACCAACAAACAAGCAAGATTTCTGGCTCTCACAGACCTGTAAATTCTTCTTTAAGAGGCTCCTCTGTCCTCCAGTCATTACCTGTAGTAATGGCACCTGTTTGAACTTGTTATCAGTATTAAAGACACCTGTCCACAACCTCAAACATTCACACTCCAAACTCCACTATGGTGAAGACCAAAGAGCTGTCGAAGGACACCAGAAACTAAAAATTGTATCCCTGCACCAGGCTGGGAAGACTGAATCTGCAATAGACAAGAAGCTTGGTGTGAAGAAATCAACTGTGGGAGCAATGATTAGAAAATGGAAGGCATACAAGACCACTGGTAATCTCCCTCCATCTGAGGCTCGATGCAAGCTCTCACCCCGTGGGGACAAAATGATCACAAGAACGGTGAGCAAAAATTCCAGAACCATATGGGGGAACCTAGTGAATGCAGAGAGCTACCAACGTAACAAAGGCTACCATCAGTAACACATTACGCCACCAGTACATGTCCAAGTTCGTCTGAAGTTTGCTAGAGAGTATTTGTATGATCCAGAAGAGTACTGGGAGAATGTCATATGGTCAGATGAAACCAAAGTAGAACTCGTTGTGTTTGGAGGAGAGAGTATGCAAAGTTGCATCTAAAGAACACTATACCTACTGTGGACCATGGGGGTGGCAACATCATGCTTTGGGGCTGTTTCTCTGCAAAGGGACGAGGACGACTGATCAATCTACATGAAAGAATGAATGAGGCCATGTATCGTGAGATTTTGAGTGCAAACCTCCTTCCATCAGCAAGGGCATTGACAATGAAACGTGGCTGGGTCTTTCAGCATGACAATGATCCCAAGCACACCACCAGGGCAACGAAGGAGTGGCTTTGTAAGAAGCATTTCAAGGTTCTGGAGTGGCCAGGCCAGTCTTCAGATCTCAACCCCATACTAAACCTTTGGAGGGAGCTGAAAGTCCGTGTTGCCCAGCAAAAGCCCCAAAACATCACTGCTCTAGATCTGCATGGAGGAATGGGTCAAAATACCAGCAACAGTGTGTGCCAACCTTGTTAAAACTTACAGAAAACGTTTTACCTCTGTCATTGCCAACAAAGGATATATAACAAAGTATTGAGATGAACTTTTGTTATTGACCAAATACTTATTTTACACCATAACTTGCAAATAAATTCTTTCCAAATCAGATTTGGGATTTGTTTTCTCATTTTGTCTCTCATAGTTGGTCTACTTATGATGTTAATTACAGGCCTCTCTCATCTCTCTTTTTAAGTGGGAGAACTTGCACAATTGGTGGCTGACTAAATACTTTTTTTACCCACTGTGTGTACTTGTTTTTATCCTATTTTGGACCATCCTGGCCGCAATGACATTTTTTTTTTACTGAACAACCCCTTTAATGTGGCTGTTAGGGGGTAAAATAAGTAATGACGTAAACATTGCAATATAAAGTATTTAAAAAAAAAAATCAGAAATGTAAATCATAACATTGATTAAAATTACACATAAAGACCAGTTTACCTCATGGTAGGTATCCTCCAATTCTCCATCATATATCCAACGGTAAAGGAAATTTACAATGGGGTGAGAAACTAAGCCAAGAATGTGCTGCACCAAAGAGCGCATGTATGGATCGCCAGTTTTAGTATAAGCATGGACTGCAGATGCCAGCTCCCCTCCTTTTCTTCCTAAAACAATAATACTCCAATTCTATCAATTTGTCTGAAATTAACACAATTCTTTAATTACAAATCACTGAAAAGTAGCAGCATCACAATGTAGATTCATCTTACCTTGACAGTGATCAACAAGTGCTGCAAGAGTTTTCAATCTAATCTTAGGATCATAGGTCCATACCAGCAGACGTCTTAGGGTAAGGCTTGTTTCAAGCCCTAAATTTACACCTTGGTCATCTTCAACCTGCAACTTCATTTGAAAGAATACATACTCAAACAACTGCAGTTGATACAAGTGAAGGACACTGCATTTAAACATAACAAGTTAGTGCATTTGAAAGCAAATTGTGTCACATGCTGGACTGATGTTTAGGTTAAAATAGGTTTTCTCACCTGCCAGATTCATTCTGCTACATCAGGCTGTTCCTTAGGAAATGAAATGAGGGCGTGATTCAATATTATGATCAGCACTTCAGGCTTGTGGCGCTTCAATGACATCATTCACACCCCCTCCCTTTAAAAAGTGTGAAACCCCCCGATGTCATTATTTCATCAGAAAGTTTTCAGGCTCCACATTTCCTGTTATGCCAAAAGGGGAAAATTTTTTTTTGGCCCAGGCCCTCCCCGGGTTTAAGGGGTTTAGGATCACACGGCTTACTCCCGGCTTTAATTTGCGGGGGGAAGGATTTCCCCCCCCCCAATTGCGCCCGGCTCCCGTGTAACGGGGGCGGCAGTGGGCCGGGCCCCATAGATTCCTTTTACCCAAAGGGCGGTTTTCCCGCTGGGATAGTTTTCCCTTTGTCACTTCCCCCCCGCTGGGCGAAATCGGGTGAGTGGGGAGAGGAGACGGAATCCTTTAGTTCTCTATGAAAAACTGTTATTTACCTTTAATTTGCCTGGGACGGATTTCAGCCGTGTATAAAATTTTTAAGGGAAAAAAGCCGTGGGGAACATGCCCAAAAAAAATCCCTAAGCCTCTGACTACAAGATTTTTGGGGTTTTTTCCTACAGGTCAGTGAACCCTGAAAATGAAGGGGGCTTTGTCTCTTATGAAAAAGGGGGTCCAGGTTGGGGTTTCATGTGGGTAAGCAAGTGCTTTTGGGGTTTCTGGGTGGGCCCCCGGAAAGCACCTTCTTGGGAAAAAAGGCCCAAAAGCTTAGTGCGGGCATGCCCAGGAAGGAACGTCCATGCTCAGAAATGAGTGTTCCCAAGAGCCCTCCCAGGGGGCCACTACTAGTTCAGGGGAAAGCACAGCCAAAAAATGCAAGAACCCCAAGAGGATCGGGACCCCTTTTGGAAAAAAAAGCAACGAACTAAAAAAAATGGAAAAAGGGGAGTTCATATTAGGAAAATTTCCCTGCTTTTTTTTTAAAATTTACACAAAATGGGGGTAAAATACTTGTTTTGGGATTTTAAAAAGTTAAAAACCCCCTTTTATGGTTTTAAACACAAAAGGGATGAAAAAAATACACAAAAACCCCCCGAGAAGATAAACTTCCCTTTGGGTTTCCGGCCCAAACCCCCAAAAGAACGGGTTTGAAAACTCCCTTTTTTGGTCTTTTTTCAGGACCCTTTTTAAAAAGGCTATGGATGAAAACTAAGGTTAGGGCAGGTATTGTATTTGTTTCCCTAGATTAAAAGTTTGGGGGGAAAACGTTTCTCATTGACGAGAGATTTAGGGTATATTCACACGGTTTTGGGGGGTTTTGTATTGAAAACTTATTTTTTAGATACATTTTTGGGAAACCCGTTTGTGGGGCCCCCAAAACAGGTATTAACAAATGAGAAATGTAATTTATTTTGTTTTTAATTTGGGAAAAAAAAACACCCGCATCGCATTCCCCAGGGGAGTGATCACCGATGCGGGGGCTAAAATTGTGTTTTTGGATCGGGAATTTTTAAATTCTTGGTCCAAAAGACGAGCAGGAGCCCTATTTCAAACTATAGGGTGTGATCCTGCTACACCCAACACACATCCAAACACACAGCTGCGTTTAGGATCCAATCGCCGCTGCGTTTTTGAATGCGATTTTCAGATCCAAAATCGGATCCAAATATGCCATGTGAACAACCCCTAACAGGCCAAGCAATGCAGACTGGGAAAAATATAACTTTGGAAAAAACCCTGGGGGAAGAAAAGCTATATCTGGGGCCCCCAATTAATGAAGAAGCATCCCTTTGAAAAATCACTTTCCAAACCCTTTAAAAAGCCTTAAATTTTTTCCCTTCCCAAAATTAAATGGTGCCTTTTTTAAGGGCAAACGTTACCCCTTAGAGTTTACATGGGGGGGGCCCTTTTTATCCAGTCAGCCAGAGCCCTGCTCTGCAGTGACGAGGGGCAAACAACCCAGCTGTCTGCAGATGTGGTCTCTCTCTGTTAGAGGAGTTTCTGGCTCGACGTAAATCCCTAGATTTACGTTCAAATGTGACTGTGAGGAATGCTGTCTCCAGTAGGTGGCACCAGAAAATTAGCAGTCTTCCTTAGAGGTTATTTGCTTAGGTACCAGGAATTAACGTAAATGTCATAATATAGTCCTGCTAGATGCAAATTGTATTTAGTACAACTGTGACTGAGTACCATACAGGTTTTATTTATTTGCCCCCACACAAAGAAAATTAACTTGCTGTAAATTTTGCCTTTTTAAAGGAACCACCCCTACAAAAGACCATCATTTGGGTAATTTTGGGTTGTCATCTCAAAGAGGTTTCAATGTAGTAAAATAAAGTTAGTTAGAATCCTTTCCAGAAGCATTATTCAAAATGGAATACACAATGAATGAATATAGCCAGCTTTCTGAAAATAAATTTTGAAATTTTAAAAAGGAAATATATGACCCAAAGCCTTATGTAGTAATATAAAAGCATTATGCAATTTTAAAATTTTTTTGTTTTTTGGGGCCGTTTACCCGGAAAGTGACAAATCCCGGTTGGTTTATGGGGACCGGTTTTTTGAAATGTTTTGCGGAGCCCCCGCAATGAGCGTAGAAATGCCCCCCCCCTTTCCCAATTTGAGATGCACATATTCCGCCCCGGAAAACCCGGGGAGGGGAAGAATGTGCATGCTCAATGTATTCGGGTGCCCCGGGCGGAAAAAAAATGCAGTGGGGGGCTGTTGCACGGGTTTTCCATAGAGCCCCGTTCTGCTCATTTTCGGCCAGTTTTTCAGGCGGTCTGCAAAACCACAAACCACCTGAAAAACCGGCCGAAAACCCGTGCCATGGGGACATACCCTTAAAGGAAAGAAACATGCACAAATGCACACTGAACATTTTTGCCTCTCTATATAGATTACCTGAGAATGTAAAACAGAGAGAAGCCGGTAATATTCCTTTAGCTCCTGATGCAAAGCAGCACAAAAACTCTGTTGAGAGATTGAAAAAAAAAAAACACTATAGTAATAGTTTCATAGTTTGTAAGGCCCAAAAAAAAAACAAAATTGGTTTCCCTCTAGTTAGCCTTTTTGTGCTAAGGGTTGTCCAGAGGAAGGAAAAAACACCCAATTGAGGTAGAAGCAATTGTCCATTTTTTGGGAAAAAACCTTCCCGACTCCAAACTGGCAATCAGAAAAATCCCTGGATTTAATGACCCCTCTCCTGAAAACCTAGTCACTATAAAAAGTTATTTATTATGCTCAGAAAAACCCATCCAAACCCTTTTTGAACTCGGTTAAATTTAATTCACCCTGAACCCGTTCCCCCTGGCAGAGAAAATTTCCCTAGTTCACTGCTCTTTTCAGTAAAGAAACCATTTTTTTTTGTTTATGTAGAAAAATTTTTATTCCCCCCAAGACGTAAAGGATGCCCCCTTGTTTTTAGATACAGCCCCGTGTTTAAAAAAATTTGGAGAGATTTTCTATTATTGGGCCTTTGTGTATTTAAAAATAAAATTTTTTATGTTCCCCCCGAAAGGCCCTTTTTTTTCTTAAACTAAAAAACCCTAATTTTCCAATCTTTCTTTTGTACTGTAATTTAAACCCCGTCCTTTTAAATTTTTTTTGTTTCCCCCCTTTTTACCTGTTTTAAGCCTCAATGTCTTTCCCGTTTCCCCTGGGGCCCAAAATGTACACAATATTCCATGTGTGGGGCTAAAACCAAATGGGCTTGTATAATGGGAGAATAAAGTTCTATCATGTGAAACTTTGCCCCTTTTTAAAGCACCCCATGAAACCTATTTGCTTTGGCTTTCTGCTTTCCTGGGCATGGCTGCTACAATTAAGTTTACTGTCCACCAGGATTCCAAGTCCTTCTCCATGTCACTTTTACCCAGTGTTTTTCCATTTAACATGTAATCATGTAATGGATTTCTCTTCCCCATGTGCATAACCTTGCATTTATCATTTCCCTGCCCAGGCCTCCAACTTATCCAGATCCCTTTGTAATAACATATTATCCTCTATTGTGTTGATTACTTTACAGAGCTTAGTATCGTCTGCAAAGATCGATATTCTACTGTGTAATCCCTGTGTAAGATCATTAATGAAAATGTTAAAGAGGATAGGGCCCAATACTGACCCTTGTGGTACCCCACTAGTAACAGCGATCCAGTCTGAGTATGTACCGTTAATTACTACCCTTTGTTTTCTATCAGTGAGCCAGTTACTTATCCACTTGCACACATTTTCCCCCAGTCCAAGCATTCTCATTTTATTTACCAACCTTTTATGTGGCACCGTATCAAATGCTTTAGAAAAATCTAGATATATGACATCCAGTGCCTCACCCCGATCCAGTCTAGCACTGACTTCCTCATAGAAGCTGATGAGATTAGTCTGACAGGACCGATCCTTCATGAACCCATACAGGCTGGCTAAACTAAAAATGTCAGAAAGCCAAATACAAAGACTGCAACTCGCAGCGTGGAAAATTCCTCAAGGAAACTGCATTAAAATGCAGTATGCAGATTAGTCGCATTGATCGGGGCTACTCCGCATCCTGATATGTAGCTATGAAATGAAAAATCCTCCATTTGAATTTACTATTAGAGATCAGTTCTGTTATTGAATGACCATACACTTTTTTTTTTATTTCTTTTTTTTAATGTTTTTAGCAATTTTGGACACTAGTTGGTTAAAGGTCTCAAGTTCTTTTTTCCATGTGTTGGGCTACAAAAATGATATTTGTGCCATACTTTTTGTAACACATAAAGAAGTTG
The DNA here is from genome assembly GCA_025379985.1 of Phyllomedusa bahiana. Lineage (NCBI taxonomy): Eukaryota > Metazoa > Chordata > Amphibia > Anura > Hylidae > Phyllomedusa > Phyllomedusa bahiana. The sequence continues at coordinate 72,389 of JAODAL010011669.1, read as the reverse complement.
TTTTGAAAAACCCTCTTTTAAGCAAAATATAAGGTATGAAACAGATTCCCAACGTCATTTCCGTTGTTCTGCTACATAGAATATATTGTTTTGGGTGAACAGGGCAGCTATGGTGAAGGTTAGTATACTTGTATACTTTTGTATATTTTGTCTTACTTTTTTATTATTAGTAGTATTGTGCATGTATTTTTTTTTTATTTCTTTTTACATAATATGTCCCACATGAGGTTGTGGACCTCTGCAGGGATGGGGGTTTACAGTTCTATTTTTTGCTGTAGGAGCTCCAGTTCCAAACGAAAACAATCATTGCTTGAAGAACACAAGCTGGTGGTGGCAGAGTCATGGTCTTGGGCAGGCATCCTCAAACTGCGGCCCTCCAGCTGTTGGGAAACTGCAACTCCCGTCATTTCCACTGTTCTAGATTATATAAATGCATGATGGGAGTTGTAGTTTCCCAAGAGCTGGAGGGCCGTAGTTTGCGGATGCCTGGTCTTGGGAATGTTTTCGTGGCATTCGCTGGGCCACTCATCGTGTGGAAGGCACTCTCAACCAATTTGAGTATAAATCCATCCTTGCAGCTTACAACCAACCATACAAGCTGATTATATTATCTGTGTAGGATGAGATCTTCTAGCAAGACAATATAACATGTCATATGGCTAGAAATGTCTATCACTGCTTGGAAGGGCATGATTAAGACTTCCAAGCACTACCCCAGCCTTGAACCCAATTGAGCACCTGTGGGTTCACGCATATTTCTGTCATTATGAACAATGGCCATAGTGCTAATGTTAAAAGAGCAGAAGTATAAGCCACAAAAAAGGAAGGAAAAAAAAAAAACGGTCAATGTAAAATGAACTACATGCATACCTGCCCAACGAGTCCAAACGCTCGATCTAAGCTCCTCTGATCTGTGTATTTTCTTACTTTATTATGAAGCCATCCTAATTCTGCAAGTCTGCCAGTGGTATCCTTTAAAGATTTCGATAGTGCAACCTGTGAGGTAAATATATCAAAGGATATTATATATGCTCGTTTTCTACAACTGCTCACTAAGAACTATTTCATGTTTGATAAAACGATTTCCCCCATCTTGAAAAGTAAACATTTTATCTCAGCATATTAGAAAAAAACCCAGTTCTTCAAAAAGTGCAAATCTCTGTAATAAAATTTATGTAGATTTAATATCTTGCAATTAAACTGCAGCATTTAAAACAATCATTCAGTAGTCAATTAGAAAAGCATACAAGTATATTCACACATTGCAATAATGGTGCTCTAACGTCGAGGTGTTTGCTGCAGTTTTACAAAACTGTGGTAAATCCACAGTATTTTGTGATGAAATGACAGAAAACCTTGGCAAAAAATACATCGAGTATATACCGAGTCTAAATCTATATCCCCCCAGCACCAATGCAGCACTGTGCTCAATGTGATCATTGAGAAGCACTGAGCAGGTGTAGAACTGTAAGCAAGGATCCACAAGCAGGACAGCACTGTAAGCAGAGTGGGGCTCACTAGTATGACATACATCTCACACTGTATGCTGGTAGAAAGTGAGGAAATTTAAAATGACGCACTCTCCCACACATCACTTTCCTCAGTAGACACAAGCGATTTCATGTCAGGAGGTCAACCCCTTAGTGAATGGGCCTCACACCATGTCATTTAATGTGACTTGTTATAGCTTAGGACACACGGAGCAGGGACGGACAAGGTCTGGACGCAGAAGGACAAGCTCGCCACTCTCCCTGCAGAGGCGGCAGCACCAGCAAAGGCAGCAGGAGCCATCTTGGATTCAGAGCTCCAATGCACACACTGGGCCTCATTTATGAAAACTGAAGACTCTGTCTTTGTTGCCCATAGCAAGAAATGAAAGTTAAGCTCCGATTAGTTGCTATGGGCAGCAAGGACAGTCTTACGCTTAGATAGTTTTCATAAACGGGGCCCATAGTCTGTTCAGCCACCTTAAAAGCGGTGGCACACATCTAACAGCCCTACCAAGGCACCCCAGTCACTCTCCAAGGTAGGAAGCGTCTGCTAAAGAGTTGGAACAAGCAGGCTACTATACAACATTAAAGGGGTGTTCCGGGACCGATCATAGCTCGTTCGTCCATCAGGATATGAATAGAAATAGGAGAAAAGACTCCTACTTACATCCCGGATGCTCCAGTTCACTCCCAGCTGCCGGTGCGGTACAGGCCAGAGAGGTCATGTACAGGTGACATTGTGGCCTGTGATTGGCTGGAGCGTCATATAAATGATGAACATTCACTGCTTCAGCCTTAATGAATGGACCGGCAGCCAGGAGTGAACGGGAGCGTCCAGGAAGTAAGTATGAGTCTTCTATTTTTACTTATACCCCGACGGACAAAAGGGTTTTGATCGGTCCCGGAACACCCCTTTAAAGTACATCTTGCCCCTTTTACTGGAGTACCATAACATCTCTGGTAGCACAATTACTTTATCAGCAACTCAGAAAAAAGGCACATAAACTATAGAAAACCTGCTGGGATGCTTCCACATGTTGCAAATGGTGTCTTAGGTTATTTAAATTTATACAGTCTTACAGCTACAAACAAACATTTGAGGGCAACCATAACTCTGATGTGGCCGTCAATGAAAAGGAGTTTGACAACCCCTCCTTAGTGGGTGCCATCAAAACACAAACTGCCAGTCACTAAGGAGCTTTATCCTGCTGCATATGCCGGTGAAGGAAAATAAGCCGTGCAAGAAATGTCTTCAAGGATCTGAGCTCCTGTTCTATCACTCAGTTCATATATAGCAACCACTATGTGAGGGTATATTGCAGGTTTAAAAAAAAGAATCCAAACCCATTCAGTTGCCTGGCTTCCTGGGCTCGACACAGAATTATTTACGTTTTAATTTCCTGTGTGTGGAGACACACAGAACTAAACGAGCTTCCCGTCAGTTGTTGCCCACAAAATTTAGTGAAAGTACTTAGTAAGTGGAAGAGATACAATTTAGAATATATAAACAACTCTTTTAAAAAAGGAAACTACTACTATGTATGAACCAAGCCTTACAGCCGTCTACCCCTCAGACACAACAGTGTCCATAACACCCAAGGCGTTTACAGGAGCAGGGAACTCCCTCTGTCAACCCCTGGCACCCATATGGGCTGCCACAGTGGCCAGGGACCTAATGAAAGCTGCCAAAACGGGCGTCGTTGAATAGATTAGATCCTTACTGTCAGTTTCACACTTACAGGTGTAATACTGTACAGCACAGAAGTACTGGTGAAGTCCCATAGTGGGACTAAAAAAAAAAAAAAACTTATTTTGTTACAAATGCTTTGGGGAGGGGCGGGGGGTGGGGGGGAACTACACATAACAGGTATCACCATAACCATGATGACCTAAACTTGAAAGGATTACATTATTTATCCCCTATTATATAAAACAAAAAAAAAACAGAATTGCTGTTTTATGTTCATCCTGTCTCATAAGAAAATAATCAAGAAGCCATGCAGACCGCAAAATGTACCAATGAGAAAATATAAAATAATCCTGCAAAAAGTGTCAAAAAAAAAAGAAGAAAAAACTCTGTATTGACAACTGCTGAAACTTGTTTGATATCACCTAATAGGATGTGTAGGACCACACCTGAAATAGCTAGGACATCTCAACTCTGTCAGGACTGACATCTGTCTGACCTGTCCCTCATTCACAATTTATGTAAGATTCAGCCTCTGGTTTTGTGCTCCTCTTTAACCCCTTAAGCCAAAGGCCTGGAAAGTATTTAGTGACCAGCACATTTATTTTAGTTTTTGCCTCCTTCACCTTCACTTTGCTTTAATTTCTGTGAAACATCTAATGGATTAATAAACTTCCTAAATGCTGTACTGAATACTTGAAAGGGGTGTAGTTTCTTAGATGGAGTCATTTATGGGGGGATCTAACCAGAGCTGTGGAGTCGGCAAGCCAAAGCCCCGACTCCTCAATTTCTCAAACCTCCGACTCCTGACTCCCTCATACATGGCGCATGTTTAAGTGATAACTTTACTGTAGTAAAATGGTAACATCAGGCTTTTTATCACTTTATGATACAATATCATAATCTTGATAAAAAAAAATAACTTTGGAAATGGCACATTTTTCACAATATTTTGATATTTTTTGCAAACAAACAAGTATTGTATGGACCAAAATTTCTAACTTGCTTAAAGGGGTTTTCTCGCTACAACGAATAGCTTTCAAATTGTAGGGAACACAAAATGAAGACATTTTCCAAATATATTGCTTTGTTCATCTGTTTTTGTTAAGGAGATACAAGTGAATTAATCACATACCTGGCTATTTCAGTTCCCTCAGTAACTGACCTGTGTACAGCTCTCCCCCCCTGCTGTTTGTTCTATGTGATAGCAGTGAGTGAGGTCATCACACAGGTCAAGGCATCCTCTGTGCTGCTGGGCAGTAAAAAGCTTGATTTATCTAAAGTAAACAGCACTAATTAGGGCTTTTGTTTCAGGGATCAGATAAAAAGTCCTGCTTGTAGTTTCCAAGAAGCTTCTGAGCAACTGAAGCACAGCACTGAATACACCAAGAAGCTGTATGCAAATTAGAGTCAGTCTGAACCAGGAAGTGACAGAGTATTTCATTCATGCATCCTATGAAACTCTGTAGGGAGACAACTCCTTTAAAGCACAATCTCTGAATCACATGGATAGGTAAAATTAACAAAAAGTTATTACTATATAAAGTGACAGATATCAGATTTCAAAAATGGGATTCTGTCAGAGAGGCTTAAACTGGTTGCAGTGGTTAGGGATTAAACATGCAGGAAAAGGTATTATGAAAAAAAAGGCTATTGTCAAATACATTGCTGTTCTGAATTTGTTTAAGATATAAAGAATATTTTACCTCCTGCCTGTTTACACAAGCTTCCTTAGGTTACCACCATCTCCATCTGCTCTCAGTGCTCCAGCAGCCCTGGCTGTTTATGGTGCCCTCCCCAACAAAAAGAAAGTGAGAGGGCTTCAAAGATTCAGTGGCAGTGAGGTAGAGCCCAATGGCCCTGACAAAATGCAGACAAAGAGCCCGCTCCCGAGGGTGCAAGGTAGAGGGGCAAAATGAGGGCAGAACTATGTCCTCATTAAGGTGGAATGGGTAAACCACCTTAGGGAGAAACGAAGGCACGGGATGTAGGATGACCTTGTCATTGTGAAGAACCAAAAAGGGTTCTACATGACAGACCCACCAGGTCAGAGAGTCGACGGATGGATGTAATGGCCACAAGAAACACCACCTTCCAAGAAAGTAAACAGAGGGAAACTTCCAGCAGTGACTCAAACGGAGAAACCTGTATGGCAATCAAAACTATATTAAAGTGCCCTGGCTCGGTCAGCCTACAAAGAGGGGGGAAAGCAGTTCAACAGGTGGTAAAATCATTATTTACTAGTATCCAGTATAGTACAACCAAGGGCCAATTCAGGAGCATGAATGACAAACTACAGTCATGGCCAAAAGTTTTGAGAATGACACAAATATTATATTTTCACATGATCTGTTGCCCTCTGGTTTTTATGTGTGTTTGTCAGATGTTTTTATAAGATACAGAAATACAAGTGCAATCATATTCTGATTAACAAAAGCTTTTATTGACAGAATGAGTTAATGCAGCAAGTCAATATTTGCAGTGTTGACACTTCTTCTTCAGGACCTTTGCAATTCTCCCTGGTATGCTCTCAATCAACTTTTGCACCAAATCCTGACTGATAGCAGTCCATTCTTGCACAATCAATGCTTGCATTTTGTCACAATTTGTTGTTTTTGTTTGTCCACCCTTTCTCTTGATGATTGACCACAAGTTCTCAATGGGATTAAGATCTGGGGAGTTTCCAGGCCATGGACCCAAAATCTCTATGTTTTGTTCCCTGAGCCATTTAGTTATCACCTTTGCTTTATGGCCAGGTGCGCCATCATGCTGGAAAAGGCATTGTTGATCACCAAACTGCTCTTGGACGGTTGGGAGAAGTTGCTCTTGGAGGACATTATGGTACCATTCTTTATTAATGGATGTGTTTTTAGGCAAGACTGTTAGAGAGCCGATTCCCTTGGCTGAGAAGCAACCCCACACATGAATGGTTTCTGGATGCTTTACAGTTGGCATGAGACAGAGCTTGGTGGTACCGCTCACCTTGTCTTCTCCGAACAAGCCGTTTTCCAGATGTTCCAAACATTCGGAAAGGGGATCCCTCAGAGAAAATGACTTTACCCCAGTCCTCAGCAGTCCACTCCCTGTACCTTTGGCAGAATATCAATCTGTCCCTGATGTTTTTTCTGGAGAGAAGTGGCTTTTTTGTTGCCCTTCTTGACACCAGGCCTTGCTCCATGAGTCTCCGCCTCACAGTGCGTGCAGATGCACTCACACCTACCTGCTGCCATTTTCCCGAGCAAGCTCTGCACTGCTGGTAGCCCGATTCCGAAGCTGAAACACTTTTAAGAGACGGTCCTGCGCTTGCTGGTCTTTCTTGGGCGCCCTGGAGCCTTTTTGGCAACAATGGAACCTCTCTCCTTGAATTCCTTGATGATGCGATAGATTGTTGACTGAGGTGCAATCTTTCTAGCTGCGATACTCTTCCCTGTTAGGCCAGTTTTGTGCAGTGCAATGATGACTGCACATGTTTCTTTAGAGATAACCATGGTTAACAGAAGAGAAACAATGATGCCAAGCACCAGCCTCCTTTTAAAGTGTCCAGTGGTGTGATTCTTACTTAATCATGACAGATTGATCTCCAGCCCTGTCCTCATCAACACCCACACCTGTGTTAATGGAGCAATCACTGAAACGAGCTGGTCCTTTTAAGGCAGGCCTGCAATGAAGTTGAAATGTGTTTTGGGGGAAAAAGTTCATTTTCTAGGCAACTACTGACTTTGCAATTAATTGCTGTTAAGCTGATCACTCTTTATAACATTCTGGAGTATATGCAAATTGCCATTATAAAACCTAATGCAGTAGACTTTGTAAAAATTAACATTTGTATCATTCTCAAAACTTTTGGCCATGACTGTAGATATAAAGAAGAGCAGAAATGCTTTATTTTGACCACTAGATGGCAGAGCTGACCAGTACCAAAAAATATTTTTTTATTTTTTTGTTTCAATAGTATTTAAACCAATAAAATATTGTGCATAAGGGACCTTTGACTACACTTATGGCCATATCCCTTAGGAAAGAAAATTATCAGAACTGATGCCAAAATGAGTAGTTTGGTTCCCATTTAAAACGCATTGGAACAGACAATTTGATAATGGATTCGGCTGTCTCACACACAGTTTTTCGGAAAAAAACACTGCAGTTTTTGATGTAGTCTTTTGCGACACAGCTAGGTGTAGATAGAGTACTTCTAAGTTTTAGAAATATAAAGGATGGACTTATTCAACTTCTTACTGGATCTACTTCTGGCTTTAGCTCACAAAAAAACAACATGCATCTGAAAATTGCATTGGTGTTTTTTTGTCCCCCACCCCCACTCCCACCCAAAAAAAACCTCTCTGAAGCATTGTAGGCCACATTTAAGATGTTTTTCTCGGATAATTTGTATTTTTTTTTTTTGTTGTTGATTTTTTTTACACTTCGAATCGTGACTCAAATGGGAATCACATAATTAGTTACAGGAAAAACACAAATCAAAAAAACAAAAACAAAAGTAGAAGTGAAGAAAAAAACAGAGAAAGGCTTCCACAAAGAGGCAAATAGGCAGGAGGCCTTCAGGTGGTTTGTGTCCTACCATCACTGACAGGATTCAGACAAAGAGGCTACAGAAATCATGTAATTTTACGTCATAAGCATGCTTACCTTACTGTCCACCTTATAGCAGTTTTCAGAATTGCACATTTTGATACACTTCCCATCAATTCCTTGAAACACATACAAAATGTCTCTTACAAGAGAGGCTTCCGTTATTTCCACAGACCCTGGAAGAGAAAAACCAGTTATTACTTTTTAACCTTGTTAGACAAAAGACTTTTTTTTTTTCTTCTTTGAACCCGATTCACCGTGTAGAATATACAAGGTTACAGACAGATTTATCAAGGCAGTTGTCCCAAAAATGATGTTGTACATGCTTTACACCACATTGATATGTTTAAGACATTTTCTAGACACTTCGGTGCCTAGTCCGTCAAAGGGTTGTGGCCTCAGTAAAGGGGTGCAGCTTCACTGGGAAATAGGCATGGCGTGAGGTGCACCAAAAATACACAGATTTTGGGGCAGTCAGTAGCAGAAAAGTAAGTCAACTTAATAGTGGTGCAAAGTTAGACTTAAAGCCTCGTTCACACGGCTTATTTGTCCGCGGATTGGCGTCGTACTCTGCGCCGGATTTGCGCTGCAGTACGGCGCCAATCCGTCCCTGTCATTACGGTAATCCACTGCTCTCATAGAGAACAGTGGATTCCGTCCCTCCTCCCCGCTCGGCGAATCCGCCGCGGGGGAAGAAAGTGACATGCACATTATTTACGGCGCGTACGCGCCGTAGATAATGACAGTCTATGGGGCCGGGGAGCGGCGCCCCCGCCGCGCTCCGGCCCTGCCCCCGTCCCACCCCTTATTCACGCCGGATTTGCGAGCGCAATCCGGCTCACAAATCCGCCGTGAATAAGCTGTGTGAACACGGCCTAACTGTTCTAACCCGCACCATATTTATCAACAATATGATAAATGTGGCATATTGTAAGGCTGTCTAGTCTATCTTAAAACAGTCTTAAAGAGAACCTGTCACAGTTTATGCCCCGCTTGCTGAGGATAGCACAAGCTAGTGTCAGACATGCTATTTCCAGCGCGGTGTCCCTTAGGCTACGTTCACACGGCTGATTCAGGCCATAATTGCAGGACGGATTTCGCCCGCAATTACGGCGTGTGTACGGGGGCGGAAGGGCTGGCAGCTCGCCAGCCCCATAGACTTTCATTATCCACGGCGTGTATCCTGCCGGGATAATGTGCATGTCACTTTCTCCCCGCTCGCCGTATTTCGCAAGCGGGGAGAGGAGACGGAATCCATAGTTCTCTATGAGAACTGTGGATTACCATAATGACGGGGACGGATTTCAGCCGTATTGGAGCGCAGTACGGCGCGAAATACGGCTGAAATCCGTCCCAGAATCAGCCGTGTGAACATGACCTTATTCTGTAAGATGCAGGAGCTTTAGAGTATTTAATGCTCAAATCTGCAGTTTTCAGCCTGAAAACTTTTTCATGCCCCACCCATCTGAGGCTAGCCCCGCCTACCTCACAACTGATAAACCTATTACTTTGAAAAGGTAGAAACATGTGAATAACTGCCAGGTGGGCGGAGCCAACACCTGCTTATGAATAAGATTAGAATATGAAATGCTCTAAAAACTCCAGCATCTTACAGAATTAGGGACACAGCGCTGGAAACAGCAGGTCTGTCACTAGCTTGTGCTGCCCTCAGCAAGGGGAGCATAACCTATGTGACAGGTTCTCTTTAAATTTAGACACTACTGATGAACGTGCCCCAATGTCTTTTTTTCATTTCCTCACATTCTTATAAACATTCCCCTCCTCCATCTATATCGATATATACAAGTCCCCTTAGAAAAATTGTACATGTAATTGTATGTACAATATATTGCATTTTGCAGTATTACACTCTGCTTCTCGGCCTCTTGGCTAAGATCAAGTGTAGTATCTGTTCTTATCAGTCGTCTTGGCGGTTTTAGAAGGGGGCCGCTATAGGATGGCCGTGTCTGAGCAGAGAACCACACTGGGGGTTGGGAGGGGTGTACGCAGTTGCTTGTGAGCCAGCAACTGTTGGTGACGTTCCCCCCCCCCCCCCCCTCAGGATCGAAGCCAGGAAGGTTTGAGAGGACTATGAAGCTCTAAGTGTGATGTGCCCCAGGATTGACGACCCTGGGGTGCCTTAACTCACTGGGTATGGGACCCCACTGAAAGCACACGTCCTTATTCCCCGGCCTTCTGGCTAGGAAATAGGGAAATTTTTATCATTTCCGGCCGGAGGTCCGGGCAGTAGCCACTGCACACATTCACTTATTTATTTTTTCACGTCACGTGTGTTTCGTTTGTCACTTTTTGTGTGAGGATTTTGGGATGCGGTACCCTTCTGGGACCTCCCCGAGGTCTAGGGGGAGAATGTGTGGCCATCAGGTTCCTTTCTCCCCTGCAAACCCCGGCACTCTTCGGAGTCGGCCACCAGGTGAGCACTTAGTCAGAGTTTGGTGTGGCAGGCCATTCTAACGCCAATGTGCAAGCTTGTAGGTTCCATCTGCTTCGGCAGTAGGACCATTTTCCACTCTTCGTAGTTGGCTACCTGAACTGCACTTGGTTGAGGTTTGGTGTGGCAGGCCATTCTGATGCCAGGTGCGAGTTCGTAGGTTCGATCTGCTTCGGCAGTAGGACCGTTTGTGCGACCCCATGCGGATGCCTTCTGGCTCGGTGGGGGGAGCATTTTGTTCTCTCTCTGCTTCGGCAGAGGGGAATACGCATCGTGTATTCCTGTGCAGGTGCCTTCTGGCCCGGCAGGGATACTTGTTCTGTTCCAGGTATATGGGGGACCCATTACTTTTTAGTATTGGTCTGCGATAGACCGTATCCTGATGCACTGTTTTTGTGTGGCACTTGTGTTGCACTTTTTTTTGTGCATTTTGGTGTTAATTGCACGTTCTTAGGGCTTCAAAAAAAAAAAAAATTACACTCTGCTTCTTACAAGGTGTAACAGGAGCACTATCATGGCAGATCATGATAGCTGCCATGACAGAGAAGTCACCTTCTGTGTTTGTCCCCTCAATGCTGCAATCACTATCAACCAAGGCACCTGAGGGATTAGAGGACAGGCATCTGACTGTCACTGTGTAACATATATGCCTAACCAAAGTCCTATGCATAGTCTAATGAGATTTCCCTATTAGTAGCAGGTTAAAATAGGCAAAGATAACAATATGCCCATAATAAAAGTACGGCGCTAATAACAAGAGACAAAAATGAAACAATAGGACCCAAAGATACAAGAAACCAATATGTAAAAAAAATTAATAGCATGGAGAGTACAACCGTATATACTCAAGTATAAGCCGAGGCACCTACTTTTGCCACAAAAAACATGAAAACTTATTGAGTCGAGTGGAAAATGCAGTGGCTACTGGTAAATTTAAAAATAGATACCAATAAAATTACATAGGCAGTGTAATGTCCCCCATAGGCAGATGTAGGCAGTTTAATGTCCCCCATAGGCAGATATAGGCAGTTTAATGTGCCCCATAGGTATGTAGAGGCAGGTATATGTCCTCCATAGGCAGTTTAATGTCCCCCATAAGCAGGTATAGGTCCTACATAAGCAGGTTATAGGTAGGTATATGTCCCCCATAGGCAGGTATATGTCCTGGATAGGCAGGTATATATCCCCCATAGGCAGGTTGTAGGCAGGCATATGTTCCCCATAGGCAGGTTATAGGCAGTGTATATGTCTCTATAGGAAGAATACCGCAACAAAAATAGTGACACTAAATCATCTGAGGAAGTGCTGGTTTTGGGCAGGAAAAGCGTTATGTGTGTTACTATTTTATGCGAAGGCTAACACCTTGTGCATTTTTTATGAAATAAATTATCCTTTTATTCAACGCGGTCCGCCACGAGGATTCATTCCTAGAAACGAGCGCCCAGTCTACTATTTTTGTTGCGGTATTCTACGGTGTACCCGTTGTCCATTTTCGGCTCCGGAGGAGGTGACCATAAGGCTGCTGTTTCCAAGGCTCGGATAGAGCCACCCATATTTATACGAGTGTTGTGCCTCTACAATAATTTGCACAACACGTCTAGGTGAGCACCCTAGCAATTGTTTATAATTGTTTTTAGACATACTTTCACAAAGAGCGCCATCTTTCCTTTTTTAATTTCTTGCATCTCTATAGGCAGGTACATGTCTCTATAGGCAGGGTATAGACAGGTACATGTCTCTATAGGCAGGGTATAGACAGGTACATGTCTCTATAGGCAGGGTATAGACAGGTACATGTTCTATAGGCAGGGTATAGACAGGTACTGTTTTCTATTAGGCAGGGTATAGACAGGTACATGTCTCTATAGGCGGGTATAACAGGTACATGTCCCTCTATACGGAGGTATGGCCAGGTACTATCTCTATATGCAGTGGTAATAGACATGTAATGTTCTCTATAGGCGTAGTAATAGACAGTACATGTCCTTTTTAAGGCAGGTGATCTATAGACAGGTACATGTCTCTATAGGCAGGGTATAGGCAGGTACATGTCTCTATAGGCAGGGTATAGGCAGGTACATGTCTCTATAGGCAGGGTATAGACAGGTACATGTCTCTATAGGCAGGGTATAGACAGGTACATGTCTCTATAGGCAGGGTATATACAGGTACATGACTCTATAGGCAGGGTATAGACAGGTACATGTCTCTATAGGCAGGGTATAGGCAGGTACATGTCTCTAGAGGCAGGGTCTAGACTGGTACATGTCTCTATAGGCAGTGTATAGACAGGTACATGTCTCTATAGGCAGGGTATAGACAGGTACATGTCTCTATAGGCAGGGTATAGACAGGTACATGTCTCTATAGGCAGGGTAATAGACAGGTACATTTGTCTCTATAGGCAGGGTATAGCAGGTACATGTCTCTATAGGCAGAGTAATAGACAGGTACATGTCTCTATAGGCAGGGTATAGGCAGGTACATGTCTCTATAGGCAGGGCTTAAAAACCAAAACAAATACAAACACTCACTCCCTCGCTGTCCAGTCTCCTGGGCGCTCTCCTCGGTCTTGGGGCACAGGCGGGTGATGTCATCAGGCCGCGCACGCAGCGCTATGACACACGCTGCCTGTGCCGGAAACTCCGGACAGCTGCAAGTCTGCTTGTGGCCGTCTGGAGTCCACTGCGGAGCAGGGAACGCTCGCTCTCTGCTCCGCAGTGATATCTCTTCACCTTTATGCGCTCCCAGAGGACTCGCATACAGGGGAAGAGATCGCTGACAGCGCCCGGGCCCCGGCAGTGCCCAGACGCTGTCGGCTGACTCGGCCTTCAGTTATATGCGCGTCCTGAGGAGTCGCGTATAACTGAAGCGTCTCTGCCGGCGCCCGGGCCATCGCAGCGCCCGAGCTCCGACAGTGACTCGAGTATAAGCCAAAGAGGGATTTTTCAGCAAACTCGGCTTATGCTAGAGTATATACGGTATTCCAAGATTGAATAATTGCAAGTGGCTACCCTGAGGAGCTACATTTTGTGGGGATACCCGTGGGGTTCTTTCCCACCTAAATAGTCCTGGGGTTATTTTTTCCACAACTTATGTGCAATTAATCAATCCCAGAAAAGTACTACTTATGCTATCCCTATATATTGGTTTGCTATGTCTTTGGGTCAAATAGTTTCATTTTTGTCCCTATTGTTATTGGTACCCTTGTACTTTTAGAACATGCATATTGCTATCTTTGTCGAATTTTCACATGCTGCCAATAGGAAAACCTCATTAGACTATGCATAGAAGTTTTGTTATATATGGGCTATTTATTTACGCTCCCCTCTGACTTTATTGGGGGAGTCCTGTGTACATCCTTACAGCTATCCCAGTTTTGGAGGCTCTTTATAATTGTTTTTATCTTGTGTACTCTTTATGGACCCTAATAAAAAAAATGTGTGTAACAGACTTCTGGTGTGTGCCATTTTGTGTTTTCTGTTGTAGTTTTTACGATCTATGATTTTTTTTTTTTTACACTAGGCAGAACTCAAACTGGTATGTAACAAATAATGTGCCTACCGAATATGGAGTGGACTCAGCTCCCAATGTTCACATCACATTCACCAAACGATCACTTAAAGGAGTTGTCTCACTACAATGATTTATCTTAACTCAGTCGTATTTTCTTGGTTCCATTTTGAATTTAGGGGCGTGTTTACTGGCTTCTACTAGGATGCAGTAGAAGCCAGGTCTGTAACCATAGCAACCAGTGCTGCCAGCCTATTATGAGAGTTTGAACAGGTCTGTAGCTATAGTGACCTGAGGAGCTGATGCAGCCCATACAAGAGGGGATATCTAGGAATAGGTAGAACACTGTTAATGGACACATATTGCAAAGTGACTTGTTTTTGCAAGATCTTTAACATAAAAAGCAATCCTTGTAGCGAGACAACCCCCTTAAAACGAACCTGTCAGATAGTTTATGCTGCCCTATCTGGGAGCAGGATGTGAGAAGCTGAGCGCTGTGATAAAGTTTTTTTATGATTTCAAGCAGAAATTCTGAATAAAAAGCAGAGAAAGTTCTGATAGGACAGTGGATGTCACGCTGACCCACATGCAGTGATTGACATCTTTTCCTACATCAGTGTGTGCAAACTGTCAATCACTGTATATGGGTGAAGTAAGCAGTACCTTCATTTGCACTCTTTTTCTCTGTTTTTTACTCAAATCTAGCTTCAAATCCTATAAACCTGCATATCACAGAGCTCAGCTTCTCTGCCTCTATAATATCCTGTTCTTGGAAAGGGCAGCATTAAAGGGGTTGTCTCGCTACACCGATTCATCTTACCTCAGGCCTGTTTTCTCAGTTTAATTTTTTAAACTCAGCGTTTACTTGCTTTTACTGGCTATTACTGACCTGCAGGGAGAGGCTGCTGGTGACACCAGGTCTGTAGCTATAGTGACCAGTGCTGGCAGCCTATCAGAACAGATCAAACAGGTCTGTAGCTATAGCGACCTGAAGAGCTGATGCAGCCTATACAAGAGGGGATATCTAGGAATAGGTAGGAGACTGTTAATGGACACATTACAAAGTGACTTGTTTTTGCAAGATCTTTAACATAAAAAGCAATCTTTGTAGTGAGACAACCCCTTTAACAAGCAGTAACAAAAGAAGTTGTCTGCTTAAAGACAGTGCTTCTCAAACTTTGAGGTGGGTCTCACTGTAGCATAGATAGTCAGTTTTGACTAAAGGGTATATACCCAGCACAGGCCTTTATGATTGCACCTTTTGTTGTTGACTCCTTTTGTTCTTATTTGAACGCTCTAATGAGTACAAATATTAAAAGAAATGAATGTAATTATTACAAATTTTACATAGACTAGTCATCAGCATGTTCTGACTGGTGAAACTCCAGAAGCAAAAGATTGAGAAGTGTGAAGCAAAAAAAGCTTTAATAATTCTTTGGAACCACACTAATACTATACTTGACCTGAAAAATATACATAGAGATTTAATCACTTACCACTTGTGTCACCCTCTCTTCTTGTTCTTGGCACACCACGGGCAACTGGGATAGCTTTAGAGGTAGGATTCTGCAATGTCGGATGTTGAGCAGTTGCTAAAGTCCATGCTAGACGTGTGCCCAACTGCTGACGGAGGGCATCTCCTATTGGGGTTTGATAAGGCTGTCTAAAAAAAAAAAAGAAGAGAAAAAAAAATTAAATATACTGTACATATGTGTATATAAATACAAACACATACAAAAGTAGAACGTTAATAAACATGGTAACAAAAAAAAAGAGAGATAGTTATAAATTGTATTTATAGGAACTTACTGGACATGCTCTATGAAAATAATACTCATAGCTTATAAAGGAATATTATTGGCTATTTTGCTCTTAAACTATATGGCTACACAATTCCCTTTTTCTTTGTGCAGGTATGCATGTCTCACAGAAGTGTCTAACAAGTTGCTCCACCTTTAGGGGCGGTATGGACACGTCCGAGACTCCTTGTGTTAATATGAGTACTATCCGATGTCTTTTTGAACATGCGCAAGAGGAATATTATACTCTGGCTTGCGCAATGGATTGTGTTGAACGCAAAGCGACTATGTTTTTTCAGTGTCCTATTTCTCTAAAGGGCTGAGGGTTAATTACATAATTACATTTATATGAATGCTCAATTATGCTTTTGTCATTGTATGGACTTATTATTGAATTGTAAGACAAATATGTATTATTATTAGTCATCTGTGTCACCTTTATTTTACTTTTTATATTGTACCTGAGATCGCTTTGAAACTGTTGTTATTAAATATCTTGTCTTGACAATTATTGTAATCACTGGAGTGTGTTTGTTATACTGTATATTATATACAGTGAGTTGCAAAAGTATTCATACCCCTTGAAAGCCTTCACTTAACAACTATAGCTATGTTGAGAATAAATTACACACATATGTACTCTATTTAATTAGTGGTCACACTGGATCTCCAAAACATGCCCTGAAACTTCTCTGTTCTGAACGGAGAGGTGGTCGGAACTCTCCTATAAAGATGAATGAGAGGATCTTTGCTGGAAAAATTGCGGCCAGCAAGGTACTATGCTACACATCTGGTGGGTTTCCAGTTATCCAAAGATTCTGGTTTTTAGTCTCCTCTCATCTTAGCTGTTACAGGTATCTCCTTCCAATTAACACCTGAACTTGCGGTCCTAGACATCGGTTTAAGCGATTTCCCTTCTCCGCACAATCTTGTTTCATATTTTAATAGCTGCTAGAACTTCTATTGCATTTAACTGGAAGGAACCCAAGGCTCCTTCTATTGATGAAGTAGTTAGAAGAGTTAACTTTAATTGCGCTTGTGAACTGAGACTGATTGAATCCCCGTTTATATGTAACAAGAAGAAATTACTCTGTCCTCCAGCTACTGTGCTCCTAATGTTATACATTGACCTGCTACGCCATATCTCTCTACAGCCGTATGTGAAGCTGCTTTTTTCTCCTTCTGTTACTATTGTGTTAACATCCACGCATGTTTTGTTTAAAGTCCGTTAGTGGACAATGTAGTTTTAACTCTGTGCATTGTGTTCCTTACTGTATATTATTTGTCAACTGCTCAAGTCTTCAATAAAGACATGTTTAAAGATGAATGAGAGTTCTGAGTACAGCTGATCGGCGATGCTCAGCTGTAATTGGAACTTCCATTCATTTAGGACCACCTCTCTATTCAGAACAGAGGTTGCACCCGGAACCATCAGACATTGATGGCGTATGCCAGCGATATGCTACCACTGCCTAAAGTGGGATATTATAATGGTATTTTATGCAATAGAGCAACACAAAGTATAAAGTCTTTGTGAAGTGTAAAGAGTAAGATACAAGCTTTTCTAAATTTTTGCAAATTTAAAGACTGAAAAGTGTGGTATACATACGTATGTGAACAATTGCCTTTAGAAGTCAACTAATTAGAGTAAAACGGGAATTTTTTTATTTTTAGTATAACTACAGTTATTTCAGTTATTTAGTGAAAGCATTAGACGTTTGTTAGAGAACATTAGTGAACAAACAGCATCATGAAAACCAAGGAACACACTAGACAGCTCAGAGACCAGTTTGTCAAGGCAAAGTGTTAGGTTCTAAAAAAAAAAAAATAGCCCAGCTTTGAACATCTCACAAAGTACTGGTTAGTATATCATCTGTAAATTAAAGGAATATGGCACAACTGCTAACCTACCAAGACACTGCTGTCCACCTTAATTGACAGCCAAGACAAGGAGAGCACTAATTAGAGAAGCAGACAAGAGGCCCAAAGTCACTTTGGAGGAGCTGCGGAAAACCACAGCTCCGGTGGGATAATCTGTAAAGAAGAATAGGCACAAATTCTAGCATAGCTGGTAGAGACATACCTCAACAGACCTGTAGCTGTCATTGCAGCTAAAGGTGGTCATTGGGGAGCTGAATACATATTCACAACACACTTAAGTTTTTAAATTAGCAAAAAATTTGGAAAAGCATATTTTTTATTTGCACAAATACTTGCTGCTTTGTGTTGCTTTATCACGTAAAATATCAATAAAGACATTTAAGTTTGTGGCTGTAACGTTTAAAAAATGAAGAACGGTTCAAAGGGTATGAAAACTTTTGCGACCCACTGTCTATATATATTTTATATACATTAGACACTATTGCAATTTGCTTGAAAATGATCTTATTGAAGGGCTGAAATGCTGCATGTACTGGCTTAGGTAAATAAATCACAAGGATTCTACTTGGATTTCATTCACTGCTGCCTCTGCATTTTCTTTGGGATATAATTTGCAGCCGTTGAAGTCTGGTTCTGGAAGCTTGCACACACTACTATACTATATTTGGATGGTGCTGTTCCCCAGCTATACTTCTATACAAAAAGCAGAATGTTAATTAACATGATTGATGGAGATAGACCGTTATCTATATACATGCACACACCCCCCTAAAATGAATAAATAATATAAAAATATATATATATTAATATATATATATATATATAATTATATATAATATATTTTTATATATACACAAAAAAAACACAATAAAAAGTTACAACACCAGCAGAAATCTATCAATCATTAGAAAACATGCATTTTTGGATGCTTTTTTTGTGCACAAAGACATAGCCATTGATGCAGTACATTTCTCAAAAAAAGGCATCCAAAAATGCATTAAAAAAACACACCAAAAAACGCTCTGTGTAAAAGCACCTTTAGTCAAAAAGAATATCTGCTGGTTCGACTGATGGCCTATAAAAAGGTGTCTCGTTACCATGGTGCCGCACAAGAAACATCTCATAATGGGTAAGACCAATGAGCTGTCTTAAAGAGAACCTGTCACATAGATTATGCCACCCTTGCTGAGGACAGCACAAGCTGGTGACAGACAAGCTGTTTCTAGCGCTGTGTCCCTTATTCTGTAAGATACTGTAGTTTTATGAGTATTTAATGCTCAAATCCGCAGTTTTTAGCCAGAAAAGAGTCATGAAAAGAGTCAGTTTAATTCATGCCCTGCCCACCTTAGGTTAGCCCTGCACACCTCATAACTGAATAACCTATTACTTTGAGTAGAAACAAGGGAGTAACTGTCAGGTGGGCAGGGCTAGCACCTGTTCATGAATAAGCTGGACTCTTTTTTTGGCTACAAACTGACAGATTTGAGAATTAAATACTCTGAAACTGCTGCATCTTAAAGAATAAGGGAGACAACAGCGCTGGAAACAGCATGTCTGTCACTAGCTTGTGCTGTCCTCAGCAAGTGGGGGCATAACCTATGTGACAGGTTCTCTTTAAGACATTCACAACCTTACTGTAGCAAAACATACTGATGTCACTGGTTACAGAAGGATTTCTAAACCACAAAAAGGCTCCAGTGAGCACTTTTGTGGCTATAAACTGGAAATGGCAAGAACATCAATTTATCATAAACCGACCATGACCAGGTTCAAGATTTCAGACAAAGGAGGTAAAAGAATTGTCAGAAGAGTTGTTGGAGAGCTATAGAGAAACTTGGGATCAGTAGGTTCAATTATTTCTAAGAAAACAAGAAGTAATGCACTCAACTTCCCTGGCCTGTATGCATGCTCACCACGCAAGACTCCAATGCCGAACTAAAAGCATGTTCAAGAGCATTTGAAGTTGTCTTAGGAACATTTAGACAAGCCTGTGAAATACTGGGAGAATATATATATAGTCTGGTCAGATTATATTTGGAGGCCAAAAGGCACAGCACATCACTCCAAAAAACACCATTCCAACAGTGAAGTTTGGAGGTGGGATCATCATGCCAATTAGCAGGATGATGAAGATGGTGGTCATTTCAGCAAGACAATGATCCCAAACACACAGCCAAGGAAACGCTCAATTGGTTTCAGAGAAAGAAAATAAAGCTGCTAGAATGGCCCCGCCAATGACCTGACCTGAGTTCTAAAGAAAATCTATGGTAGGAACTAAAGCTCAGAGTTCATAGAAGGAGCCCATGTAACCTTATTATTAAGCATAACTTAATTCGTGTGTGCGTGTGTGGTGTGTGTGTGGTGACCACACTACCATGAACTTACTGTAGTGAGGAGTGCACGCCACAGAGGAATCCAATCCTCCACCAATTCAATTCCCGACAAGATAGAAAAAGCACCTCCAGCTACATTTCAAAAAAGTTTCAAATTTTATTCACCCACGTTTGCACGCCACAACTCAGTTCCTCAATGGAACCTTTCTGAAGCTTCAGAAAAGTTTCAGTGAAGAACTGAAACTTGCGTGGAAACATGAGTGAATAAAAGTTGAAGTATTTTTAAATTTATCTTGAGGTGATGCTTCTATCTTGTCTGGAATTCTTTTTATACAGTTGAAACCAGAAGTTTACAAACACTATATAAAAAGACGCAAATGCATGTTCTTCTCACTGTCCGAGATTAAATCAGAATAAACCTTACCCGTTTTAGGTCAACTAGGATAACCAAAATTATTTATATTGGCCAAAATGTCAGAATAATGAGAGAGAGAGAGAGAGAATATCTAAAAGGCATTTTTATTACTTTCTGCAAAGTCAAAAGTTTCCATACATTTCATTAATATTTGGTAGCATTGCCCTTAAACTGTATGACTTGGGTCAAATGTTTTGGATATCCTTCCAAAAGCTTCTCCCAATAGTTGGTAGGAATTTTTGGCCCATTCCTCCTGACAAAACTGGTGTAACTGAGCCATGTTTGTAGGTCGCCTTGCTTTATACCTGCCTTTTCAACTTGCCCATACATTTTCAATAGTATTGAGATCAGGGCTTTGTGATGGCTACTGCAAAACATTGACTTGGTTATTCTTAAGCCACTTTGTAACCAGTTTGGTAGTATGCTTCGGGTCATTGTCCATTTGGAAGACCCGAGCTTTAACTTCCTGGCTAATGTCTTGAGATGTTGCTTCAGTATTGCCACATAATCTTCTTTCCTCATGATGCCACCTATTTTGTGAATTGCACCAGTCCCTCTTGCAGCAAAACAACCCCACAACATGATCCTGCCAGCCCCATGCTTCACAGTTGGGATGGTGTTCTTAGGCTTCCGAGCTTCTCCCTTTCCTCCAAACGTAACGATGGTCATTATGGACAGTTACATTTTAGTTTCGTCGGATCACAGGACAGGTCTCCAAAAATGTAGGTCTTTGTTCATGTGTGCATTTGGAAACATTAATCTGGCTTTTATATGTTTCTTTTGGAGTAATGGCTTCTTACTGGCAGAGTGACCTTTTAGTCCAAGTTGATACAGTACTCGTTTCACTGTGAATAATGACACTAGGGTACCAGCTTCTGCCAGAATCTTCACAAGGTCTTTTGCTTTTATTCTTGGGTTGATATGCACATGTCGGAGCAAAGTACGTTCATCTCTGAGACACAGAACCCATTTCCTTCCAGAGCAGTACGATGGTTGAACATTCCCATCTTGTTTGTAATTGCATATAATTGTTTGTACAGATGAACGAGGCACCTTCAGGTACCTGGAAATTGCACCCAAAGAATGAACCATACTTGTGCAAGTCCACAATTCTCTTCCTGATATCTTGGCTGATTTCTTTAGATTTTCCCATGAGGTTACACTTAGAAGCAGTGCATTTCTGGTGTGAATTAAAATACATCCACAGGTGTGTCTCTAATTAACTCAGATGTTTCCAATAAACCTATAAGAAGCTTCCAAAGACATGACCTCATTATATGGGCTGTCCCAAACTGTTTAAATGCATAGTAATCCTAGTGTATGTAAACTTTGACTTTGCAGAAAGTAATATAAATGCCTTAAACAATTCTCTCTAATTATTCTGGCATTTGGCAAATATAAATAGTTTTGGTCATTCTAATTGATCTAAAACGGGTAAGGTTTCTTATTTCATGTCTGACAGTGAGAAAAACATGCATATGTGTCCTTTTATATGACATAAAACATGACATAAAACAGTACTATAATCCGCAGTTTTCCAGCGGATTACAGAACACGTTCTAATTTTTGGGGTCAAATTTCAGATTTGAAATCCATCCTCAGAAAATCCGAACTGTGTAAACTAGGTCTACACAGTACAGGTTTTCTGTTGGATTTTTGGCAGATTCGCCATTATGAATTCGCGGAAAATCCGACCGTATCCTGTGCTGCATAGACAGCAATAAAAAATCTGTGCGGTAGTTTACACAGCACGGATTTTTTACCATCAGTTTGAAAATCCGGTGGAACATGCAACATGTTGATTGATTCTCGTACATTCAATTGTACAGGGTCGACAGCAAATCTGAAAACCGACTGTGGATTTTGCACAAATCCGCACCAAAAACCAAGGTCCTGCTAATGTCAAAATGCGGATTTTGGATGGCATTTCGACATTTGCTGTGTAGCCTTAAAGGAAATAGACCAGATCTGTTACTTTTGTGTAAAAAAAATGAAAAAAAAAATACAAACTACAGATATGACACAAAATAATATTTTATAGTGGAGCATTCTGTCTTCATGACACAACCCTAGTTAACACAAAAACACATTATTTAGTAATTATTTTACAGATCACATTCAGGAAAACTTAACAAATTGGAATAAGATGCAGCTGCAGTACCTAGCAGAACCGCCACAAAAAACACAGTGGGCCACATATATGAAAACTGGCTAGGTCTAAAACTCCCTTTGTTGCCCATAGCAACCAATCAGAGCTCTCCTCTCATTTTTCCGGAGCACAATATGAAATGAGAGGGACACTCTGATTGGTTGCTATGGGCAACAAAGTGAGTTTTAGACCTAGCGTTTTCATACATGCGGCCCAGTGTGTGCTAGTACAAGCACATGTGAACTATAAAGACTTTGCAGCGTTCAGCTCGAGGGCCACATTCTCCTTATGCAGAAGTGCCAAGGCTCAAACCACCACTGCTTTTTAACGCTTAGGCCCGCAATTACGTCGTGTGTACGGGGCGGGGACGGCAGCCATTATCCACGGTGCGTATCCCGCCGGGATAATGTGCATGTCACTTTATCCCCGTTCGGAGCATTCGCCGAGCGGGGAGGGGAGAAGGTATCCATAGTTCTCTTTGAGAACTGTAATGTCTGGGCCATATTTCAGCCGTATTGCAGCGCAGTACGGCGCGCAATACGGCCGGAATCCGTCCCAAAATAAGCCGTGTGAACGAGGCCTTAGATAACCCTTCTAAGGCTCTGTCTCCACTGCACAGAAAAACGTCCATTTTTTCAGCGGTTTTTGTTTTCTAAAAACGCTGGAAAAACGACTGTAATCCTCTCCCATAGACTTCTAATGTAAAAACGTCCTGCTGTCTACACTGAGCTTTTTTCTGCTGGTTTTTTTTACTGGTCGTATTTTGCAACATGTTCTAAAAAACGCCAGAGCCGGGCAGAAAATTTACTACAGGAGTCTATGGAAAGCGCCGGATGTCTTTTGTCGCGTTTGCTGCGTTTTTTGCCGCGATTTTTCAATGAAAACCCACCCAGGAGACCCAAGTCCCACCTATAGTGGGTGTTAATAAAGGTTATATCTTACCAAATTTGCTTACAAGTGTCCGATGTGTCCTTGTTTGTACCTTTTGTAATAAAATAACGAGTTTTGCGCAATTCATATATTTCTAGCTAAAAATACGGTTTTTATGGATTTCGGCGTCAGAATCCGGTGGGTTTTTTTTGCGGATTTTGGTGCTAAAATCTTTTTCTTAACATATTTTGCCGCTAATACAGTTATCTCGCTTCTGACGCTAAAAATAAGGTTTTTTTACGGATTTTGGCGCAAGAATCCGTTTTTTACAGATTTTGGCACTAAAATACTTTTCTTTACAGATTTTGGTAGTTATCTCGCTTCTGACGCTAAAAATACTTTTTTTTTTTTTTTTTTACAGATTTTGGCTCTAAAATCCTTTTCTTAACTTTATTAGGGTCAAAATATGTTAAAAGAAGGATTTAAGTGCCAAAATCCGTTTTTAAAAAATGGATTCTGGCACCAAAATCCATAAAAAAAAACACGTATTTTGGGCGATAGCTTTATTAGCGGCAAAATCCGTAAAAATGCAGATCTTAGCACCTAAATCCATTTAAAAAATTCACTTTTGGGCCAAAATCCATAAAAAAAAACGTATTTTGGCGACAAACGCACGATTGTTAGCGACAAAATCCGTAAAACGACTATAAGATGAGATATAAATGCAAAGAGGTGCTTTATTTACCCTTTTTTGGGTGGAGTAACATCCAATGGCTTAATTTATGCATACATTAAAAAACAGGCTTAAAGACAAGCAAAAAATGCTTGTAAAAAAGGCGGCGAAAAACGCAAATCGCGGCAAAAAACGGCCGTTTCTTCAGCTGCTTTTGACAGGCAGTGGACAGAAAACTCTGTTTCATGAACGTTTTAGTAATTCGTTTTCAGGTCATTTTTTGTCCACTGCAGTGTAGACATAGCCGAAGGCTGGTGCTACTTGTAAACTTTTTGTAGCATTACGGATTGATTTTAACTATCAAGGTGCAGTCCAAATAACTCATTGAGTTGCATGCACTCTGGTGGACTAAAGCCATCATTTAAGGGTGCTTTCACAAGGTGCGTTTTTGGTGCAACAATGTATATAATTAATTGCTCTGCCTTCCTGCACAAAAATCGCATTAAAAAAAAACGCATCACAAACGCACCGTGTGAAAGCACCCTAATACCGTGTTTCCCCGATAGTAAGACACCCCCGATAGTAAGACGTAGCGGTGTCTTAGGGAGGTCGCCTAATGTAAGACGTACCCCGAAAGTAAGACGTAGCGCGGCCTGATGACTTCACTGCCTGTGGCGAGATGAGCGCGCGGGAGGCCGGAGCAGCGAGGAGGCGGCACGGGAGTCGGAGCAGCGGGGAGCCAGGTAAGTGTTTTTCTGCCTTCAGCCGGCCCTATACCTGCCTGCAGCCGGCCCTATACCTGGCCCTATACCTGGCCTACAGCCGGCCCTATACCTGGCCTACAGCCGGCCCTATACCTGCCTACAGCCGGCCCTATACCTGCCTACAGCTGGCCCTATACCTGGCCTACAGCCGGCCCTATACCTGGCCTACAGCCGGCCCTATACCTGGCCTACAGCCGGCCCTATACCTGGCCTACAGCCGGCCCTATACCTGGCCTACAGCCGGCCCTATACCTGGCCTACAGCCGGCCCTATACCTGGCCTACAGCCGGCCCTATACCTGGCCTACAGCCGGCCCTATACCTGGCCTACAGCCGGCCCTATACCTGGCCTACAGCCGGCCCTATACCTGGCCTACAGCCGGCCCTATACCTGGCCTACAGCCGGCCCTATACCTGGCCTACAGCTGGCCCTATACCTGTCTACAGCCGGCCCTATACCTGTCTACAGCCGGCCCTATACCTGTCTACAGCTGGCCCTATACCTGTCTACAGCTGGCCCTATACCTGTCTACAGCTGGCCCTATACAAGACATACCCCAAAAGTAAGACATACTGGGACTTTTGGGGGTAAAAAGAATGTAAGACGCTGTCTTACTATCGGGGAAACACGGTAGTTCAAATTAAAAAGCAGCGCTGCAAAAAGCCTCTGTGTAGCCAGAAATGAACAGGTGATGATGCTAGCCGGTGGGAATCATGAAAAATGGCAGACAAAATGTTTATTGTCTGAGGTACAGAACAATAGTCCAGCACCTTACAGCTTGAAATAGTACTTGACTAGACAACTTTTTTTTTTGTTCTGTTCTTGGGAATAGGGTTGTCTTGATAAGAAGCAAATAAACCAGGGTGAGGACAATTTGAACAGAAAGCCTATGCTTTGGCCAGAAATTACTGCGTAACCCAGTAGGAGACATCAATAATCTGAGGGAACCTGTCAGGTGGTTTATGCTGCTCTGGGAATAGTAAATAGAGGAAGAGAAGTTGAGCTCTGTGAGGTATAGGTTTATACGATTTGGAGCAGATTATTTTCTCTGTGCTTTTTTCTCAAATTCTGCAGCAAATCCTGTAAACCTATATATGACTAAGTTCAGCTTCTCTCCCTCTATCACATCCTGCTGTCATAGGGCAGCATAAACCACCTGACAGCTATCCTTTAAGTATCTTAGTGTGCTTCACACAGTGCGGTTTTGTGTCGTTTTTTTTGTGCATTTTTCTCACTTGCAGTACTGCACAGAAATTACATTGCCATTGTTACCAGCAAGCCTCTTTAAGTTATCTTTACTGTTTTGAAAGGTGTCACAAGCAAGTAATCAATAGTATCTGAAGACTTGCGGATTATAAACACAGTAATTGATTACTCTTAACACCTTGCAAAACAGTAAAGATAAAGATGCTTGCTGGTAACAGTGGCAGTTTATTCTGTGCAGTACTACAAGTAGAAAAACCCACCAAAAACGCCACAAAACCGCACCGTGTAAAAGCGCCCTTACATTATCTGTGGTTCTGGCAGACCCATTATTAAAACACAGCACTTAAATTGACATCTTACCCTGGAACAAATGACTGTGGTGTGGGTGTTGGCCCATTTAAGGAATACATCCCTATACTGCCAATTCCACTGCTTCCCAAATTGGCAGTATTTTGTGCAGATGGCACACTTCGATCCTGGTAGTTCAATGGTAGGCTCTGCGGCCTGGCATAGTAATAGGGTGTAGAATGTGCATCACGTGGCAGAGCCTGAGCAAACAAAGATGGATAGCTGGAAACCTAAGATAAAAACAACATAATGTTACATATTACAAAACTTTTTGAATATAAAAAAAACATGGAAACAATAGTCAAAATCACAAAGTCAAGAACGTCACTTCTGTCCCTAGCAAACTACGAGAAAGTGGAATCTCACTCCACACACACGGGTGCCAACTTGTTAAAACCACTAGGCAATGTTTTATTGGCACAATGAGAAAAAAAACAGGGTTGTGCCGCTCACCATATTCTCTTGTGTCAATTACTTCCCAGTTTAATAGTTGTTGTTGCACAAAAGCCCATTAAACTCCAGGATAGTAGCATAAGCTTGTAGACCAATTCCAACACCATTAACAGTTCAAAAAAGATGAACGCTATTTCAAAGAGTTAAAAAAACAAAACAAAGGGGGTCTGTCTCTAATTGGCTTCAAGCTTTCCACTACGTATAAGAGCTTGGCAAGCTTGAAACACGTCAGAAACAGATACATTTTTTGGCCAAGTTTTTAATGCTATAAAATAAAGTGTTGCATTTTTAAATGTTTTTGGTGCTTGGGTATGGAGATTTTTCTACAATATCTTATTAGTGTATGTTCACACGGCGTAATTTCGGCGCGCATTTTGCCGCGTATTTGCGCTCTAATACGGGCGCGCCAAAATTACAGTAATACATAGTTCTCACAGAGAACTATGGATTACGCCTCCTCTCCCCGCTCGTACGATACGATCGTACTGTATGCGCGGGGAGATAAGTGACATGTCAATTACTTGCGGCGAATACACGGCATGAGTAATGAATGTCAATGGCCACAAGCTCCCGAAATACACGATGTACGCGACGCAGTACATCGTGTGCACATACCCTTATGCTACAAGTTTATCAAGCAGCCTGTTTCTATTATGCAAGACAATAGCACATTTACACAGCATATGAAGGAAAGATAACAACTCAAATTTCACCAATGTAATGAACACTTTGTACTGTGGCACTATTTAAAGGAAACATGATGCTAGATTTTAACCTACTAAACTACTACCATGTTATTATATGGCCAGGGAATAGTGTTCTAAACATGCCCCTGAGCACATGCTGTGCAGCGAGGTAGGCTGGCCCTGGCTATAGCTGCACATAAGCTGGATGCCACCAGATCTGGCACATAGCTACAAATGCCAGACTGTGAGATGTCAATCAAGCCAGAACTGCACGACTCATCAGTATAACGGACCACCTATGTGACTCAACTCAGGTGATTAATGCCCATTTGTATTAATAAAAAGTACAATAAAGTGTTAAAGTCAACCAGTTTTGATAGAGACAGGTTGAAAAAACTATTGGCCAGCAGTATAACAATACAGTGGCCAAAACGCTAGATTCCCTAAAATAAAAATAAAAAAAATTTAAAAAAAAGCCATAGGTTTAAATATAAAACTCCAAGCCCAGAGAGGCTGTGTATAACTGGAATCAGTAGTGGGGGGAAAAAAAAAAAAAAAAAAAAAAACAGCCCAACCATATTGGTACCACCAGGACTCTTACCACTGCATACCTTGCTTGGCTGTTTGCGTGGATCTTCACTTAGACTAAGCAAGAGGTAGAGAATAGACCATCTGTTCTTTAGGACACCCTGTAAGAAAAGCAGCATTTGTTACAAGCACCTTAACAAAAAGGTCACTTATATTCTTTTAAGGAGACTATCCCACAAACAATGGGTCTTATGTATGAAAACTGTCTAGTAGTAAGACCATCTCCGTTGCCCATAGCAACCAATCAGAGCTCCCTTTCATTTCATATAGTGCTCTTGAAAAATAGCAATAAGTTGCTATGGGCAAAAAAAAAAAAGAAAAAGAAGAAGACAGTCTTCCTGCTATATAGTTTTCATACATAAGGCCCAATATTTTTTACCTCTCCTATAAGATTGACTGATCCAGCCGGGATAGCATTCTCAGTCGTTACTTCTATAAACCATAATATCATCAACAAAAATCATAAAAAGGACATTTTTATAACTTGAAAAAAACGACATCAATTGTGTCCAAGCATTTTTACAGAATACAGCAACACAGAAAATTGTGTTTTAGCACATAAGGAAATAAAGGACTATTTTGCAAGACAAACTATCAAAGTGATGAACTAATTGTTTCTTCAGCCACCATCTCAGAATCAATAGCATATTTAACCTTCAACCAGAAACACAAGCTGCTTAAAAAGGTTATACGTGAAAAAAGTTCAATAAATCTGTGGAACAATAAACCAAATGATCCTAAAAATAAACCACGACTATACTCAGTGCAGGCCATAATGTTAAAAATCAAATAAAAAAATCTATTCCTTGCAAGAAGTTTCCTATGATCAAGGAAGCTAAAAGGGCTTAATGGGTCAAAAATAACAACAAAAAACCCACTGCTTTATAATGGCAGTGCCGCCCTTCCTATGTCTGCATAAAACATTGCCCATTACGCTTACACAGCAGATAGATACGAGCTATAAAAAAAAATGCAAAATAATGTTAACGGTCTGTGCATAAAAGCCCAGTACCCCTCCTGTTCTAAATATATCTGCATCGGAGAATCCATTTGGAGCGTAAATCATGGACTCCGTCACATAGAAAATGAAGAATAGCAAAGTGTTTATAGAACCCATTTAAAGTGTGGACCGAGAAAGTCCGGGCATATTTGATAAATGTATTCAGAGACCCCTATTACCCAACACAGGGCAAAGGAGAGTCCTTCTGGCTTTTATTCGAGTGGTAGACATCATTGTTTGCTGGATGTAACGTCACAGAGAGTTGCACTATTCCATAAAGTGGGATATAGCATGAAAAGAAAAAAAGCATAGCAGCAGGTACACATTTTGGTAACATAGGGGCCTCTGTATGTAGAATGCAAGAGAGTGGTATAAACCTACGATGGAGACAAAAGACATTGAGAAACACAGAATGAAACCAGCCCACGTGAACAGGCACTGTTGAGCATTGCTGGAGTACATAGTGTGAATTACACCAACTATGACAGAACAGAAAAACATAACACTGGTGTGAAACTTGGCCTAAATCAGTAAATCCCTCCAGTGGGAAGATCAACTTCTTGGATGTGGATCTGTACTCAAAAAAAACACTGTGGCACAAAATTTGAATGGCAGAATAAAACCACGTCGAAAACTGCATAAAAAAGTGCGTCTCAAAAACTCGTCTGGAAACTGCAAATCATGAGGCAGTTTCCAGAAGAGTATCTGAAGCAGAATTGGAGGCTGCAAAATAAGCATCCAAATCAGCCGTGTGAACATACTCGAAGACCGTTATCATAAACGTGGCGCACTGTATGCTCTATCCACCTGCATATCCCACGTGACCGTGCTAACACCAAAAAAACCTAAAACAGCACTTTCTGCAACATGTGGACAAATGCATGCAGTAATGTAACTGGATTATTTGCTTTTACTGTAATAAAGAGAAGAAAATGAATGGTCAACATTAGCCCATGTCTCCACAGTGTTAGATTTTTAAGGGATTTCAGTATTAACAATCTGCAAAAATCTGACTGTGACCAGTGCCCATAGACTGCAATCCAAGCTGTGGTCTATACAGCACAGATTTTCTACAGTCGGATTTCTAAATCGCCAGTTTATTGAGCATGTTCCACTAGCCACCATATTACAGCGGATTCTACGTACTGGGCCGGCCACTCTACAATTTAGAGGGCATAGGTACATACAAAAAACAAAATACATAGGAAAAAGCTACTAACAAATCAGACACAATGTTTGAGGGCCCTATGCACAAGAGCTTACAATCTATAACATTTCAAATAATCACAAAAAAAAAAAAAAAAGCAGAAAAAAATATTAGTGAAGACAGATTATTTAAAATACATTATTAAGAAAAGAGGAACGGATTATATTGTTGTGGATGTTTAGTGCTCATGATTAGAGTCTTTTTGCAGGATCCCACACTGCAGCATTGATGAATAAGTTATTTACTCAAACATTTTAAGTTGAACTTAAAAAGATACTTGCAGGGGTCCAAGGGCTTGTTCACACAGAGAGTTTTCACTCCATGTTACAAGCACTTTGTAGATCCGTCTTGGGGACCGACAGAGTGGACCCAGAGACAGATCTAAACAGGAAACATGCAGTGGCGATCTCTCATGTGAATGCCGCTGCGTCTTCCTAGTAGCGAGCAGTGATAAAGTCACTGCTAATTGTTAGATCCGTCTTGGGGTCCACTCTGTCGGTCCCCAAGACGGATCTACAAAACGCTTGTAACACGGAGTGAAAACTCCATGTGAACAAGCCCTAACTAGTTCTCGTGTGTGTGGTATTTTGTCTTCCCAGCAATATTTTCATAATAAAAAGATGCCCCTTAATAGGTTAAGTCAAAAGTGAGACTATAAGGTTCTAATGTTTTACACCGGCATAGCACAGCAGCCTCCGGACGCCACGCACATTGCTCCTACCTACAGCCCCTATTGGCTTATTTCCTGGCCATCCCCAGCGTGCCCACCGGAGCCTTAGATACCTTATCTACTTTGCACACACCTCGATCTACAGGTGACATCTTTATGCCACCTCCCTTATGCTCTTATAGTGGATGTCTCTTGAAAAAGGCACATGCCGAAACGTCGTCTATTGTATGACATCCATACTCTTTGTAAAACAACTGGTTGACCTTGCTTATTGGACTTTGTGCATTTACTTTTGATAAAAGTTAAAATAGCTATGCCTGTATTTATGTAAATAAACCCCCTTTTTGCAATCAATTATCTGCATGGTGTGCAGGGGATATATATATTAACACTAATGTTTTACACCAACCTCTATCTTGATACATTACAGCAGGCAGCTGGACACTCAAAGACAGCACTCTAGTAAACCATTCCATTAGTTAATATAATTATCATAAGATGTCCTCGTGTTGGCCATTACATACCTGAGACTGGAGCTTCCTATGAAGCTCTGAAAACAGAGCGCCATCCGCTTCTCTTCTCTGCCTCACGACTACAAGAGAACAAAGCATTTACCAGAGCAAAGCATCACATATCTAAGGCAAGAAACAAATGCAAGTAACAATTTTAGTAACTTAGACCATTATGGGGGACGTGTATGAACGGGGCTGCACCAGAAGTCTGGCGTCTTTTCAGCCCGATATCTAGCGCAGTCCCATTCGCTATAGTTTTAAACCTGCTGCCCACCAATATCAGGCACATTATAGAGCGCTCACAACACTTTGTAATGCACCTGATTGATGGGGCGTGCGGGAGGCGAGGTGCACTAGAACCATACAAAGCTATAGATTTATAGCTTCAGTACAGCAATTCTAGGCACATTACTGCTGGAACAGATAAACCACTTTCAAAGTGGTTTACTTGAGCCAGAATTGTCGTTTCTGCGCTAGAAGGCGCCTGATTTATTAACCGCAGTAGACTGGGTCCATAGATTCAGGCACATTCTACACTATTATAACGCACATGAAAATTGCCGTCTAAGTTCCATAAATCATACATGTCGCCCTATGTGAACCAATTTCTTATTAACAGTAAATCAACTAAGAATGCTATAAAAAAAAACTTAACAGACATTTAATAACTGTCTAGCCATACACTAAACTGCTTAAAGGGGTGTTCTCACCATGCTGTTTCACAGCCAGCTTCTGGCGCTCGCTTTCTGTTTAGGTTGTGGGCGGCTTTACAGCAGTGACTGGCATATCAGCTCTAATATTCCCAGCTGAGCCTGTTAGAGGGACATTGGTGATGGAGAGGTTTTAACAGCACAAAGCTACAGAGCTCTGAAGGGTTAGGATATGTTCACACACCATATTTGCAGGCCATATTTTGCACTGCAATACGCCCAAAGTACACCCCACAAATACGGTAAAATCACAGCACTCATTGAATGCTATAATTTAGACAACATATTTCCCGACGCGTACTAAGCTGGGGAAATGGAGAGTGAATGAGGGCCAGACCGGAGTACTTAAGAGATTCGCACTAGCCAGCACGTACTTCTAAAACAACAGGCATATAGCGGCACGCACAGTAAGCGCCACTATATAAATGTGAACAAACCCTTAAAGATTGTCAGTAAGAAACTCCCAGGCTGCTGCTAAGACACAGCAGGGAGTCCCTATACCAACCACTGCTGCAAGAGAAGAAGAAGAGAAAGGTGGTCGTTAATCTAGGGAAGCTTTTGTAAACAAGCAGAAGATCTGCTCTAGCTCTGAAAGGAAGCAAAATCAGAATAACAAAATAATGTGATAATAGTGGTAATCTTTAATTAGCCATCTTCCTGTTTAAAGCTAAAACAAGGTGGTGGAAATACCCTTTATCTGATCAATTACTGTACTTTATGATATTCTGACAGACAACTAAAGGGAGAATAATGAAGTATGAACATCGCGCACCTTGTGGCTATGCTCCAGGGTAAAATGTTTCCTCTGCTTAACTGCATGTCTGTGAAATATTACACACGTGGCTAGCTTTCATCTACTTGTCCAAGGCGGCTTCTCATTAGTACAAAATTAAGCTGGTTCTGACCTATTTGGAGTTCACTTTCTTGGCTTACGACCAAAAGAGAAAAATCTGAAAAAAAAAGAAATCCAGGCAGCACAGGAGCCTCTCTCAAGTTGCCTGGGAAAGTGCTGGATTTGCAAATTTTCCATTTGAACATGGAGTTTGCTTTGCATGCACCCGATGCCAATGTCTGTACACCAGAGAGAAGCAAGAGTTCTGCTACACAGGTACACTGTGTAATGTAGAGACCCATCTGAGTGAGACTCCTTTGTGATACATGGACTCAGTTTGATCAGAATGTGCACTAAGAACCTAAAATTTAAAGCAGAGTAAATATAGCAGAAATGCCATTTTAGAGAACACTACAATTCAATGTCTGCAAATATCTTAGCAGCCAGAGTGAGGCTACATCTTAGGTTGATGGTAAACTAAGAGCTCTACAATAGTGCACCTTACTACCACAGCAAAATGAACTGACAAACATATAGGATTTAAAGGGGTTGTCCCCTTCTAACATGCACCGGATTAAAGCCTCTCCAGCCCCCCATCACATCTTTGCAGGGGCTCATAGTGCTCTAGGTGTTCACATCATTCAGACAAATACTCTCTAAGAGCGTAAATAGCACTTACATTCCTTCTTAATCTTTTCAGCAACGAGAAATTCATCCCGTTCAACAGTTGGAGCAAAATTGCTGCCTATTACACGGACGGCATACTGGAACTGCTGCGCTACATCAGCTGTGGGGAAAGAAGAAAAACAGAATTTATTATCTACTGTGAAATAAGACTCAACACTCATGTAAACAGGCTGAAATAGACTGATAGAGCAAATTCCCCATTTCATACCCCACCCCTATTCAGGACCAACCATGTATCTATAGACCGTTACATGGCACAGACCCGTGAGGGCGACTAGATGAGGATTTAATAAGCTTTGATCCCAAAGCCTTTTCCAGTGATTTCTAACCCAGCTTTCTCACCTTTTTAGTTTCCAGTTAGGCTTCCTATCACATCACAGGGTCACCTAGCTTCTTTAGTGATATTCGGATTATCTCAGTCAGTTTGACCACATTTGAGGTTTCTAGCCTCATCCACTTGATCTGTGTAGCTCTTTAAAGTGTTTTTGTAACATTCTAAAAAAAAAAAAAAAGTTGCCTACTGCCTCTACTGTCATAAAGTGTTAGAGCTTGTTCACACGATGTTTTTGTGATCCGTTTTACGGATCTAACAATTGTCAGTGTGATTAATATTGCTTTTAATGGCAAAAGCGCAGCGCTGTTCACACGCGAGATCGCCGATGCGCTTTTTGCGATCCGCTTTTCGGATCCGTTTTAAGAATTGACATGTCAATTTCTTCTTGCGTTTGACGCAAGAGAATCCCCATAGGAAATAATGGAGGCGCTTATTGGCATCCGAAAGCGGATCCAAAAACGCAGCATACATTTGGGTGCGTTTTGGATCCGCTTCGATGCCAAAAACGCATCCGTAAAACGCATTGGATTTAAATTAAATATAAAATTTGAATATTATGTTTGGGTTAATATGTATATAATATATATATTTATATAAATTATATATATATATATATAAATATATATATATATATATATATATATATATATATATAGTAATATAAATATATATTATAAAAAGAGAAAAGGAGCAGCCAATCCAATACTATATAAAGGCGGGGTGCAAGCGAAAGACAAGTCCGGCCAAAATACTCACAATCAATAGAAAAATAGAAAAATCGAGACACCACATGCAGTAGTGAAAAAATGTGATATGTGGGATTAAATTATATATATATATATATAATTATATATATATATATAAACGTATAAATAGTAATATATTATATATAAAATATACTTTGTATAGTATTTAATATAAATAAAAATATAATAGTTATATAATGTATATTTATATAAATGATATAAATAATATGTATACTAAATATATATTTAGTTTATAAATATTTAGTTTATAAATGATTGTTATTAATTCATTTACATGGGGTGGGTTTGAAAACTATCGGTTGATTTAAAAAAAAAAAAATACGGGGGGCGGGTTCTAAAATCATACGTGTATGTACAGTTGATTGACACTAGGTAAAAAAAAAAGGGTATTTTCTTGGTCATTGATAGGTTAGGTTATATTTAAATTGCAGTTTGATAGGTTGATTTAAATAAAGCATTGAAAAACCGGATCCAAAAAACGGATCCGTAAAACACATCCAATACGCATCCAAAAAAGGATCAGCTGTGCGTTTTCTGGATCCGCTTTTTGGATGCAGTTTGCATCCAGTTTTCGCAGGTTAAAACGGATCCGTAAAACGCATCCAAAACGGATCCAAAACGTCGTGTGAACAAGCCCTTTAAGAAAAAATATGCAGCCAATCACTGCCTTAGCCATCATGTGACTACGAAGGCCAGTGATTGGCTACAGCATTACAAAAGCAATGTATGAAAGTGATCGATGAAGAACCAGCAGGGAACACTACAGCAGCGGCTTCACAGGTAAAGAATTTTTTTTTTTTTCTGTTTGGGTGACGGTAGGGGACTTTTTAAAAATGTTGGAAGAGCCCTTTAATCTAGTATCTAGGCAACTTTACTCCCTTAGCTTAAAGGGGTTGTCTCAATACGTTGATTCATCTTACCTCAGTCCTGTTTTCTTAGTTTCACTTTGAATTCAGGGGCGTGATTACTGGCTTCCACTAGGCTGCAGTAGAAGCCAGGTCTGTAGCTATAGCAACCAGTGCTGGCAGCCTATCAGGAGAGATCAAACTGGTCTGTAGCTATAGTTACCTGAGGAGCTAATGCAGCCCATACAAGAGAGGATATCTCAGAATAGGTAGGACACTGTTAAAGGACTTATATTGCAAAGTGACTTGTTTTTGTAAGATCTTTAACATATGAAGCAATCCTTGTAGTGAGACAACCCCTTTAAGTGCAGATGACAGATTATTCTAATCACAAAAATCCATTGCTGACTGTAGTATTCAGGTAGCAGGAGGCCATTTCCACTTGGAGACTTTTTTCCTGCAGATGGATTAACGGGGTTGTCAGCTTCCTTTTTTTTTTTTTTTTTTTTTTTATTAATCTGTGCAGGTAAACCACAGAAAACGATGACTCTGTTCTCGCCTCTGTTCCAGCACTGCCGCTGTCTCTTCAATCCTTCCTGGTCTTGGCAGTCGCAACATCACCACAGTAGTCACTGGTTGGCTGCAGTGGTCACATGACATTTCCTGACATCATCATTCAGAAGTGATGACAGGCAAAATACGTGACCAGTGCAGCGGTGACATCTGCCTGCCAGCACCAGAAAGAAAAGAGAAGACGAAGGTAGACAGCAGACAATGGGAGTGCTAGAACAGAGGTTTGAACAGAGTATATGGTTTTTTTTTGTTTGTTTTTTTCATTTTCTAACTGCAGCATCAGAATAAGTTAATTAAAAAGAGAAGTGGAGAACCCCTTTAATGAAAATCAGTGGCATGGGTTGTGAGACGGATTCTAAATCTGTGTCACCTCCCAATCGGAATTTCCTCCATGTGAACATAGCCTTCTTGCTTACATATGAAATACACTACTCACAAAAAGTTAGCGATATTTGGCTTTTGGTTGAAATTTGAGGATGAACATAAAATTTCTTGATTTTATTTTTAAATGAACTAAATGAAATTATCTAAATGAGGCCATCTCTTAACTTTAGAATGCACGTGTCCAACTGTTCAGTGTTTCAATACTTTTTGCACAACTTGCTGATGTCCAACAAGAAGCTTTATGGCAAAAATCCCAACAGGTGTTTGATCCCTGAATCACCATATAAATTTAGGGGATCAATTTGGGATTTAAACAGTCCTCCTCATCATGAGACCAAGACAGCACCTTACAATTGATCAACAGTACCTCGACATTGAGAGGCTTCAAGCATGATATTCTCAGATGGCCACTGAGCTTAGAGTGTCATCAGCAGGTTGCAACCGGGATAAAGAGAGACTGGAAGAGTCTCAGAAAGGCAAAGAAGTGGACGTCCTTTGGCTGCATCACACAGTGATAACCGCTTCATTGTACAGAATGCCCTGCAGAACCGGATGATGAATGACACACAACTCCAGGCACGTCTAAGAGAGATGAGAGGCAACCAAGAGTCACATCACACCATTCATAATCGTTTACATCAGTGTGGTCTGCCTGATAGTTGACCGGCAAGGGTACCCGACCTGGCTGATGCTGAAGACGTCAAGGAGAGTGGTATGCTTCGCTGGTGGCAATCACTTCTGCTCAGAGTGAATCAACTCATTACTGAACAGCACTGAAGACCACTGGTCCCTTGTCCAGCATAGATGTACCCTGGCCCAAGCAAGATGATGATGCCTGTGTCTGGAGGTGTGGCCAGGTACCCTTACCGGTCGCCTAGCACACAGAACACGATGATGTAAACAGTTACAAATGGGCTGACGTGACACTTGGTTGCCTCTCATCTCCCTTAAACATGCTTGGAGTTGTGTGGCATTCATCCTTGCAGGGCATTGTATACAATGAAGCTGTCATCAGTTTGTGATATAGCCACAGGCCGTCTACTTCTTTGCCTTTGTCTGACTCTTCCAGTCTCTCTGTATCTCTGTTGCAACCTGTTGATGACACTCTAGGCTCAGTGGCCACTTCCGTCTGAGAGAATCCTGTTGATTAATTGTAAGTTGTTGCCTTGGTCTCATGATGAGAAAATATGAACAGAATGATGAGGAGGACTGTTTAAATCCCAACTCAAACTGATCCCCTAAAATTGGTCGATTCGGCGATCAAATACCTGTTGTTAATTTTGCCATTAAGCTCCATGTTAGAGATCAGCAAGTTATGCAACAAGTACTGAAACGCTGAACATGTGCATTCTACAGTTCAGAGATGGTCTCATTTAGCTTATTTAAAAAAGAAAATCATGAAATTGAATAATCATCCTGAAATTTCAACCAAAATTCAAATATCCCTGACTTTTTGTGAGTAATGTATGTATGATAGCCTTTGCTTGGGTAACTCATTTTTGTTGCATTTTTCATGTATTCTAAGTAGCAAAAATTTCTATGTCCTTTTTGATAGTTTTTTAGTGCTAGTAGTGTGCTGATGATATTAGATCATTTTTGTTTCATTGACTCGTCTTTTTGACATTACACAACATGTTCTTCTACGTGAATTGAAACTATATAAAATGTGATCTTATCTCTAGATTTACCGGTACAAAGCTGATTATATTCCATTTTTCAGTATTGCTGTTTAGTTTTTGTGTATGTTTTATCACTAACAATTTACAGAAAATGCACATTAATTTAATACCTGTTCACACCTGTATGCAGAAAAGCCACAGTATAATACATGGGGAGATTGCACAAATGCAAAAATACCAATAAAGCAACAACTCACACACTCTCAATGCATGAGGGGGTGGTTGCTGGTACTACAATTGCATATAAATAAGGTGATACAGTATGTTTTGTCACTATACTAATTAACAGTAGATTTTAACCCCTTAATGACCGCGCACCGTCTTTTGGAGTCAGCCGGTGCGGGTCATTCGTCTGCAGCGACGTCTTTTGGCATCGCTGCAGACATCGGAGTTTGCGGTGCCCGGCGCCGCAGCTGCGCTGGAATCGGGGCTGTACTACACAGCCCCGATACCAGAGCATGTCCTGTGAGCACCGGAGTGCGGGGGAAACCTACGCATCCAAGTGCTTTAACCCTTTGATTGTGGCGGTGCGTTACCGCAGCGCAATCAAAGGGTTCCCCTGCTCTGTCGGGTGATCGGAACGCCCGGTCACCCAACAGAGCCCGGGGAACGGCTGCACAGTCAGCTCTGGGGGACCTAGAGTGGCCCCAGAGCTGTCTTTGTAACAAGCCAGTGACCCGGACACACTGTGTGCTGTCCAGATCACTGTCTGTGTCAGTGACACAGATTAGAATGTATTGGCATATATGAATATGCTTATACATTACTAAGTGTAAAAAAAATAATTTTAAAAAATGTAAAACAGTTCTCCCTTCATGGGAGTAAAAAAAAAAAAAAAATAAAACAAAAAAACAGAAAAAAGTGTAAGAAAAAAGAATAAAAAAAATAAATAAAATAAAAATAAATATTTAGTAAAAAATATTGTGCATAAATTACACAACAATAAAACCGTACACATATTAGGTATCCTACCAACAACCGTTATTAAACTGCAAGAATATACTCTAACAAGTTATTAAGTGTGAAATGTGAATGGTGTAAAAAAAAATTAAAAAATAAAAATAATTATGCAATTATTTATAAGTTAACTTAAACTATCCCACCACATAAAGTACAACTTGTCTCGAATAAAACGATGGCCTCATCCAACTGCTGGGGGCGTCATTGAAAAAAATGAAAAAAGTTACAACTGTTGAAACGCACGAGCAAAACTAAAAAATGTGCTGGTCATTAACTAGTTTCAGGCGTTCCGCTTAAGGAGGTTAATATAAACCGATTGATTGTTGTTTGCATGCTCACAACGGTCTTTAAACGCATTGACGTCTGTTTATTTATGCTTTTTGTGCTGTTCTGAAAAATAAAGTACTGAGAAAAGGAGAAAAATATACTGTATATAAAAAAAATGCATTCTGCCAAACCAGAAAACTTACCCCAGAAAATGCTTCTGTTTTGGCACATGCCTGCTCCAGACACACATTTTACATATCCAGATGTATAATGAAAAAAAATGTGGGGAAAAGCTACTCAGCTCTATGTGCCAGATTCTGCCTGAACTTGGCCACATAAATGGTGTACATTCCATGCACCGGATTATGTGTTTTTCACACTTTTTAATTATCCACCACCTCACCGTGGATGAATTGATGTGTGATCGGGGTAAAGCAATTTATAACTGTATACTATTGAATTTATCTGTTTCCCTGTTCCAAAACATAGCCTTTATTGAGTATAATCAAACAAAAAGTATGCAATAGAGAAGCAGTTTGGATTCTAAATTTAGCTACCAGACATCCAAAGGGGTTACATTTTAGGAACGATCTTCTGTATATCTATTAAACCCCTTTTCTGCTTCCCAAACTTTGTCTACAGGTAGTTTTGCGTCAACATTAACAAATTGAAGTACCAGTAGCTTGAAGAAGGAAAGGAGTTTTTCCGAAACGTCGTGTCGCTGTTTGGCAGCATGTAGCTGCACTCCTCTGCATTCAGCTTCTTATGGATCTATTTGGGTACTAACCCACAGAAAAGTTGGACACTATACCAGCTAAGTACTTTTTTTTTTTTTTTTTTTTTTTCACGTTATTTTAACTATATTATATTGCCAAAAGGTGTTCGTTCAAGTGAATGTTTTGTATATACACCCCAAAAAAGAAGCAAAGTAAAAGTGTTAAATATATACCTACATAGCCTCACGTGTGTCTGTCAAAAATTTAAGTACCACCCCGGGCTGGATGGGGTTATAAAGGCAGGTTTGCTAAAATTGACTTTTGTAAGAAAGTAGATATGCTGTGAACAAGGGCACTTTGTGGCCCAAAACACATAAGCATAGATACTAGCACTTTTTTACCTGCACTACTTGTACAGTATGTGCTACTATTTTTAAATTGGATATAAAATTAAAGGATTCTCAAAAGAACCGCATTAGAATTTCTGAGCTGGTGGACCTTCCAGTGTTCATTGCACGGCTACTACAGATATGGAACCGGGAAAAGACATAAGCGGAATCATTGAGCATTAAGAAAAGAAAAAAAAAAAAAAAAACAAAAAAAAAATCGGAGTCGAGCACCAAAACCTAGATTCTTTTTGTGCAATAAACATTTTAGTGAAGTGCATGCAGCTATTGGTGGTCTAGTAGCACCTTTCTATAGTACAGTGTAGTATTACATTTTGGCCATGTCCCCACGGCACGGTTTTACAGCCGGTTCTTGGTTTTGAAAACCGGCTGTAAAACTTATACACGGTCCTTAATGGAAAATCCATTCCAGCCGGTCACCACTGCATCCAGGATTCTCCGCCGAGATGGTTATTTAGACCGGCCGGCGGTCCGAAAAACATAGAAACTTGTTCATTCCTGACGGTTTTCGGATGGATTATGAACCAATGGGTCTTGGTGAAGGGGGTGAGGGTTTTTTCTCTGCAAACCGCGGAGAAAAGCCGTCCCACTGCGGTCGTTTACACAGCTCCAAAACAGACCGGTATCTGTGCCGTGTGATCGGCCCCTTTCTGTACTGCTCGTGTGCCAGTTGAGGGACCCATTTTTTTTTTTTAGCCTATGTTTACACTGATCAGATGAAAAAAACGGGCCCTTAAAGCGGGCCGTTCTCTCTCTGATGCAGGACCGGGTTTTTGTCACGCTTTGTGCAAAAGCCGCGGCCGCTTTCGTTTTCCCGAAGCCCCCTTACAATAGCATTGTATGGGGATAGAACGTCAAGAAGATCGAGAAGCACCGGGGTATTATACAACAGGTTGTATAATAGCCGTGCGAAAGGACGGGCAGAGTTATAGAACGAGCTGTGTAGACAGCAACTCGTCTTTTCTATTTGCTCGGCTTTGGGGACCGCACTGCACGATCGTTTCTGCCGGACGCTTTTAATAAAACGAAAAGCGCCGGAGTTACGATCGTAATCATGTTGCAGTGTGGACATAGCCTTAATCTGGTTTATTGTGTATAAAGTTCATGACCCCAAGAAGCTCCTGTCCTCATTATAGAAAGTGATTTCCAGCAGCTCTTTCTGACTCTTAAATGTAAGGACTTGCTTTATCTGGGTGCCAATTTGGTGCTTTGAAAACAATTACTACTTTTCCATAGTTATGATTTCAACATACAATGGTTGTCCCAGAACTAATATTGTATGTTGAGGAACCACGATACTAAAATCTGTTCATACACAGCTGCTGCAAGGCATGGAAAATGGCAATAAAAGCAAAATGCTATTCTCTCGTGCTAAGAGAATGGATGCTGGCTGTATTCCACAAGTACAATAAGTGATGTAGGTGCATATGTATAGTACAATGTTTTATTTGTTGTACTAAAGGTTTTAACAATAACTCCAAAGGGTATGTTCACACGGTACAGTACACCCCGCATTTACGCCGGGTCTTCGGGAGTCGCGCCGCTTCTGCAATGTCAATTATGCAATGACATGTCAATTATCTCACTGCGCGTACAATACGATTGTATTGTATGCACAGAGAGAGGAGGCGTAATCCATAGTTCTCTATGAGAACTGTGAATTACTGTAATGATTGGGGCGCATTTCGCTTGTATTAGAGAGCAGTACGCTCCAAATACGTGGTGAAATGCGTCCCAAAGTAAGCCGTGTGAACTTACCCAAAGTGCTCTTCAGTTCTTTAGTCAATCAAATGACAATTACATGTGTATTTGAGATTTACGTAGCTGACTGTGATAATTACCACGCAAAATTGCATTTGAGGCTTATTACCTTACAGTGTAATATAAGG
Source organism: Phyllomedusa bahiana (assembly GCA_025379985.1). Lineage (NCBI taxonomy): Eukaryota > Metazoa > Chordata > Amphibia > Anura > Hylidae > Phyllomedusa > Phyllomedusa bahiana. The sequence goes on along the minus strand of JAODAL010011669.1, from coordinate 30,056 downwards.
CTTGTCACCATGACTATGGAGGATGAGCAGCAGTGTTACAGGATACACATTGTGCATAATTTATTAGCTGAACAATCCAAAATGCCAAACAGAAACAATTACACCGTTGTATTTACCAATGTTGTACATAAAAGCCCAGAACAAGCTGAACCCAAATGCTTTGTACTAACAAGATAAGTTCACACAATGAGGCTAGATCTACATAGCACAGGTTTTCTGCTGGATTCAGTATTTTAAATACGCCAGCAACCGGATTTTTCACCGTTGGTTTTAAAATCCGGTTTAATATGAAACCTGTATATTTTGCAGGATTCCCATGAATCCAATTGTAAGGGCCAATGGCAAATCTGAAAAACGGCCACAGCTTTTGCACAAATCTACAGCAAAAACTGTGGTCCTGCAAGTGTCAAAATACCGTCGGCTTTTGGATGACATATTGACATTTGCTGTGTCGACCTAGCCTAACAGTCCGCATAGAGCAGACGTTGTGGAGAAAACTTAAAGGGGGTGTCTCACTACTAAGATTATAGTTGAAAATGTGGGTACCAAAAATCTAAGGATGTACGTCCTTGGTTACTATTGCAAAGTGCTACGGTTTTAGAGAAAAGGGCTGGTTTACATGTGCTTAATGCAACGGTGTTTGTTTACTGGTCAGGGAAAGCATTCTGTCCTGCCCAGGTCGTGCACATGCAAAGGAAGGCAGTTAAGAGGAGGGGCAGGGATGGTGTGTATTGGCAGGATGGAGGAAGAAGCAGTGAGGGGACATGAAGGGGGGTAGGTTGTGTGTATTGTATACTCATTCACTGCCTCTCCTCCATCCCTGTGGCTGCCAATACACCACACATCCCAGTGGATGCCATACACCTCACTCCGCTCTTCACTGCCTCTTCTGTCCCTTGCATGTCGCTGCCACTACACACAACCCCCCTTGCAAGTCCTCTCACTGCTTCTCCTCCGTGCCTGCCAATACACACATCCCTGCCCCTCCTCTTCACTGCCCTTGTTTTTTGGCTCCATGTTGGATCTGAAAATCGCATCCAAAAACATACATCACCAGCCCTAATAATATCTGAAAGCCAGGGGGGCAGCACATCCCAGACTCACACTGACTGACTCCAACATGATAGCGCAGCCGCTGACCCGCTGACTGACCCAATGATTAGTTTCCTCAGGGTCCTCCTTTACGATGACACAGGGACAGCCTCCCTCAGGGTCCTCATTAGCTGACTGACACAGGACAGCCTCCCTCAGGGTCCTCCTTACTGACTGACACAGGGACAGGCTCCTCAGGGTCCTCCTTTACTGACTGACACAGGACAGCTACCTCCAGGTCCTCTCCTTACTGACTGAAACAGGACAGCTTCCTCAGGGTCCTTCCTCTTACTGATCTGACACAGGACAGCTTCCTCAGGGTCCTCCATTACTGACTGACACTGGACAGCTCCCTCAGGGTCCTCCTTTACTGACTGACACAGACAGCGACCTCAGGGTCCTCCTTACTGATGAAACAGCGACAGCTCCCTCAGGATCCTCCTTACTGACTGACACAGGACAGCTCCCTCAGGTCCTCTTATGATGACACAGGACAGCTCCCTCAGGGTTCCACCTTACTGGACTGGGACACAGGACAGCTCCCTCAGGGTACCTCCTTACTGACTGGTAACAGGGACAGCTCCCTCAGGGTCCTCCTTACTGACTGGACACAGGACAGCTCCCTCAGGGTCCTCCTTACTGACTGACACAGGACAGCGTGGGTCTCCTTACTGACTGACAAGGAAGTGTCAGGGTCCTCCTTACTGACTGACAATGGACAGTTTCCCCAGTGTCCTCCTTACTGACTGACAAAGGACAGTTTCCCCAGTGTCCTAATTACTGACTGACACAGGACAGTTTCCCCAGTGTCCTCCTTACTGACTGCACAGGACAGTTTCCTCCTTACTGACTGACACAGGACAGTTTCCTCAGGGTCCTCCTTACTGACTGACACAGGACAGTTTCCTCAGGGTCCTCCTTACTGACTGACACAGGACAGTTTCCTCAGGGTCCTCCTTACTGACTGACACAGGACAGCTCGCCTCAGGGTCTCCTTAACTGACTGACAAGGACAGTCACTCAGGGTCCTCCTTACTGACTGAACAGGGAAGCTCCCTCAGGGTCTCCTTACTGACTGACACAGGACAGCTCCCTCAGGGTCCTCCTTACTGACTGACACAGGACAGCTCCCTCAGGGTCCTCCTTACTGACTGACACAGGACAGTTTCCCCAGTGTCCTCCTTACTGACTGACACAGGACAGCTCCTCAGAGTCCTCCTTACTGACTGACACAGGACAGTCCTCAGGGTCTCCTTACTGACTGAACAGGACAGCTCCCTCAGGGTCTCTTACTGACTGACACAGGACAGTTTCCTCAGGGTCTCCTTACTGACTGACACAGGACAGTCCCTCAGGTCCTCCTTACTGACTGACACAGGACAGCTCTCAGGGTCCTCCTTACTGACTGACACAGGACAGCTCTCAGGGTCTCCTTACTGACTGACACAGGGACAGCTCCTAGGGTCCTCCTTACTGACTGACACAGGACAGCTCCCTCAGGGTCCTCCTTACTGACTGACACAGGACAGATACCACAGTGTCCTCCTTACTGACTGACACAGGACAGTTTCCCCAGTGTCCTAATTACTGACTGACACAGGACAGTTTCCCCAGTGTCCTCCTTACTGACTGACACAGGACAGTTTCCCCTCCTTACTGACTGACACAGGACAGTTTCCCCAGGTGTCCTCTTACTGACACAGGACAGTTCCCAGTGGTCCTCCTTACTGACTGACACAGGACAGTTTCCCCAGTGTCCTCCTTACTGACTGACACAGGACAGTTTCCCCAGTGTCCTCCTTACTGACTGACACAGGACAGTTTCCCCAGTGTCCTCCTTACTGACTGACACAGGACAGTTTCCCCAGTGTCCTCCTTACTGACTGACACAGGACAGCTCCCTCAGGGTCCTCCTTACTGACTGACACAGGACAGCTCCCTCAGGGTCCTCCTTACTGACTGACACAGGACAGCTCCCTCAGGGTCCTCCTTACTGACTGACACAGGACAGTCTCCTCAGTGTCCTCCTTACTGACTGACACAGGACAGCTCCCTCAGGGTCCTCCTTACTGACTGACACAGGACAGCTCCCTCAGGGTCCTCCTTACTGACTGACACAGGACAGCTCCCTCAGGGTCCTCCTTACTGACTGACACAGGACAGCTCCCTCAGGGTCCTCCTTACTGACTGACACAGGACAGCTCCCTCAGGGTCCTCCTTACTGACTGACACAGGACAGCTCCCTCAGGGTCCTCCTTACTGACTGAACACGGACAGTCCCTCAGGGTCCTCCTTACTGACTGACACAGGACAGCTCCTCAGGGTCCTCCTTATGACTGACACAGGACAGCTCCCTCAGGGTCTCCTTACTGACTGACACAGGGACAGTTCCTCAGGGTCCTCCTTATGACTGACACAGGGACAGCTCCCTCAGGGTCCTCCTTACTGACTGACACAGGACAGCTCCCTCAGGGTCCTCCTTACTGACTGACACAGGACAGTTTCCCCAGTGTCCTCCTTACTGACTGACACAGGACAGTTTCCCCAGTGTCCTCCTTACTGACTGACACAGGACAGTCCTCATGGTCCCTCTTACTGACTGACACAGGACAGTCCCCAGGGTCTCCTTACTGGACTGAACAGGACAGCTCCCTCAGGGTCTCCTTTACTGACTGAACAGGAACAGTTCCTCAGGGTCTCCTTACTGACTGACACAGGACAGCTTCCCAGGGTCCTCCTTACTGACTGACACAGGACAGTCCCTCAGGGTCCTCCTTACTGACTGACACAGGACAGCTCCCCAGGTCCTCCTTACTGACTGACACAGGACAGTCTTCCTCAGGGTCCTCCTTACTGACTGACAAGGACAGCTCCTCAGGTCCTCCTTACTGACTGACACAGGACAGTTCCCAGGGTCCTCCTTACTGACTGACACAGGACAGCTCCCTCAGGGTCCTCCTTACTGACTGACACAGGACAGCTCCCTCAGGGTCCTCCTTACTGACTGACACAGGACAGTTTCCTCAGGGTCCTCCTTACTGACTGACACAGGACAGCTCCCTCAGGGTCCTCCTTACTGACTGACACAGGACAGCTCCCTCAGGGTCCTCCTTACTGACTGACACAGGACAGCTCCCTCAGGGTCCCCCTTACTGACTGACCCCAGTGACACATGGCCGCTCTGTGTGACCAGGACAAGGCGGCGGTTGACAGGTCAGCACAGAATGAATGTGGTGCGGCCGCATTACCTTCCCCCTTGCCAAGTATCCGGCAGCACAGGTTCTGCAGCAGAACGTTGGGTGACTTCTGGTCCGGTGCCGCCATGCTGGCCTCTGCCGGTCACCCGCCTCCTTCCCGGGGTTGCTATGTTTAGGAAGCTCGCCCGTTAACGGTCACTGCAGAGACGCCATTTTAACAAAACCCGCCGAAAGCTGCTGTCGGTTCCCACAATGCTCCTCTCTGTGTTTGTGGTGACAGCAACAGTGGAGGCAGGAGGGCTGCACCGGGAATGTGCTCCCCGCGTCCTCGCACTATGGTTCCGCTCTGCCTCCAGGGCCGGCTGCTCAGAGCAAGGGATGGCGGAGGGGGCTGCTGGCGGCCATTGTCTGACACTCACATTCATATTACACATTACATGGTGTCCTGACCGGCTATTCTGTATATAGTGATGGTGTATTAGCTGGTGATGTATGTACATGGTGTCCTGACCGGCTTTTTCTGTAATAGTGTGGGTATTAGGGAGATAGTGGTATGTATGTAAGGGGGCCTACCGTATTTTATATGGGGATGGGGGTATTAGGGGTGGTGTTAGTACATGGGCAACGGCCCCTTTTCGAATGGGGGGTTTTAAGTGGTGACATGAATGGTGCCGCCGGCTTTCCTGTTTTTAGGATGGGGATTGGAGAGTATTGGGTGATTTGTTGGGTTTGCCGGGCTTTTCTGTTTTGTTGGTGTTTGGAGGGGTTTTGTGGTGTGTAGTATGGGGCGCCATTTTGAAAGAAGGAAAAGCTGGTGTTTAAAGGGTCCTGCGGTTTTTTTTTAAGAATGTGGTGGGGGCTAAGTAAGGGCCCCCGCCGGCTATTTGTTTAGGGGGTGTAAGCAAGAATGGGGGGGGGCCCTGCGGCATTTGTTATAGATTGTATTAAAATTCATGGTCCTGACCGGTATTTGTATTGTGAGTGTTTTGTGGTTGTATGTACAGGGTGCCCTTACGTATTCTTTTAGGTGGTGTTTTTTGTGGTGATGTTTGCAGGGTGCCCTTACAGATTCTTTTATGGATGGTGTTTTGGGTGTTTAGTGGTGTGTATGTACATGGTGCCCTGAGGGCTTTCTGTATTGTGATGGTGTATTAGCTGGTGATTTTGTACAGGGTGCCCTGACCGGTATTTGTATATAGTGATGGTGATTGGGGTGGTGTGTATGTAAGGGTGTCTGCCCGGTATTTGTATTTTGTGTGGTGTATTAGTGGTGATTATTGTACAGGTGTCGGGGACCGGCTTTTCGTATTAGTGTGGTGTATTAGGAGAGATTAGGGTGTGTATGTACATGGTTCCGACGGTATTCTGTTTTTAGGGAGGGTTTGTATTGTGGTGATGTATGTACAGGGTTGCCCTGCCCCGGTATTCATTTTAAGTGTGGTGTATTAGCTGGTGATGTTGTACATGGTGCCTGACCGTATTTGTATATAGTGGGGTGTATTAGGGAGTATTACTGGTGATGTTTTTTCATGGTGCCTGAGGCTATTTGTATATGGTGGGGGTTTGTATTAGTGGTAGTTATGACATGGTGCCCTGAGGCTATTGTTTATGTGATGGTGTTTTTTGTGGTGTGTTGTAATGGTGCCTTTGACCGGCTATTCTGTTTTTTTGTGAGGTGTATTAGGAGAGATTAGTGGTGAGTATTAATGGTGTCCTGACGGCTTATTTGTTATAGTGAGGGTTTGTATTGTGGTGTAATGTCAGGGCCTGCCCGGTTATTCTGTAATGTGATGGTTTATTAGGAGGTATTGCTGGTGATGTTGTACAGGGTGCCTGACCGGTATTCGAATAGTGTGGTGTATTAGTGGTGAGTATGTAATGGTGCCTGAGGTATTTGTATATGTGATGGTTTTTTGGGAGGTGGTGATTATGTACATGGTGTCCTGAGGCTTTTTGGGATTTAGTGGGGGATTGGGGTATTAGCGGTGATGTATGTACGGGGGGTCTGAGGCTATTTGTATTAGTGATGGTGTTTAGGAGGTATTAGCTGGATTGATTCTGGGTCTGCCGCTTTCTGTTATAGTGATGGTGTTTAGGGGGAGTTTTAGGGGTTTTATGTAGTACAGGTGTCCTGACGGCTATTTGTATATAGTGATGGTGTATTAGCTGGTGATTATGTAAGGTGTCCTGAGGCTATTTGAAAATTAGTGATGGTGTATTAGCTGTGATGTTGTAATGGTCCCCTGACCGGCTATTCTGTTATTTTGATGGTGTATTAGGAGAGTATTAGTGTGATGTATGTAAAAAGGTGCCTGCCCGGCTATTCTGTATTAGGGGGATGGTGTATTAGCTGGGTGATGTTGTACGGGTGCCCCCCCCTTTGGACGGCCTAATTTTATAATGATGGTGTATTGCCCTGGTGATGTTGCATGGTGCCCGGCCCGGCTATTTGTTATAGGATGGTGTATTAGGGAGTATTAGTGGTGATGTATGTACATGGTGTCCTGGAGGTATTTGTATATAGGATGGTGTATTAGGAGAGTTTAGCTGGTGAGATGTCCCCGGTGTCCCTGCCCGGCTATTCTGTATATAGGATGGTGTATTAGCTGGGATATATGTCAGGTGTTGACCGGTATTCTGTTTTAAGGGGGTGTATTAGGGGTATTATGATTTTGGTGCCCCTGGCCCCGGCATTCTGTTATATGATGGTGTATTGGGGGAGTATTAGCTGGATGTATGTAAAAAGTGCCTGACCGGCATTCTGTTATGTGATGGGAATTGGAAGTTTAGCTGGTGATGTATGCTGGGCCTGCCCGGCTATTCTGTATATAGGATGGTGTTTAGTGGTGATTATGTACTGGTGCCTGACGGTTTTTCTGTATTAGGATGGTGTTTGGGGAGTTTTGGTGATTAGTACAGGGTGCCCTAAACCGGTATTCTTTTTTGGATGGTGTATTAGGGGGGTATGTATGTTCATGGGTCCTCCGGGCTATTTGTATAAGTGATGGTGTATTGGGGGTTTTGGGTGATGTATGTACATGGTGCCTGCCCGCTATTCTTTATATAGGTGGTGTATTAGCTGGGGGTTTATGTACATGGGCCCTGCCCGGTATTTGTATATAGGATGGGTATTAGCTGGTGTTATGTAAATGGTGCCTACGGTTTCTGTTATGGGATGGTGTATTAGGAGAGTATTAGTGGGTGATGTATGTACATGGTGCTGACGGCTATTCTGTATATAGTGAGGTGTATTAGGGGGTGATTATGTACTTTGGCCCCCTGACCGCTATTCTGTATTTTTATAGGGGGATGGGAAACCGTTTTTGGAAGTTTTGTTTGGGTTTTGGGTAGTCAGGGTGTCCTGACCGCTATTCTGTATATAGGTGGTGTATTAAGTGGTGTTATGTCGGGCCCCCTGACGGCTATTTGTAAAATAGGTGGTGTTTAGTGGTGATTATGACAGGGGTGCCTGACGGGCTTTTTGTTTTAGTGATGGTGTATTAGCGGGTTTGTATTTAAGGGGCCCCCTGACCGGTATTCTGTTTTAGGAGGGTGTATTAGTGGGATTTATTGTACATGGTGCCCCGAGGCTATTCTGTAATGGGGTGGTGTATTAGCTGGTGATGTATGTACATGGTGCCCTTTAGCTAATTTGTATTATGATGGTGTATTAGTGGTGATGTAGTACAGGTCCCCTTACCGTATTTGTATATAGTGTTGGTGATTAGGAGAGTATTAGTGGTGATGTATGTAATGGTGCCCTGCCCGGGCTATTTGTAATTATAGTGTGGTGTATTAGCTGGTGATATTTGTAATGGTGCCTGACGGCTTTTCTTTTATTTAGTGATGGTGTATTAGTTTGGTGATTATGTACAGGGTGCCCTGCCCGGTATTCGTATTTTAGTGATTGGGTGTATTAGTGGTGATGTATGTACATGGTTCCCCCTGAAGGCTTTTTGTATATAGTGATGGTGTATTAGGAAGTATTAGTGGGAGGGTTTTAATGGGTCTGCCCGGTATTCGATTGTGAGGGTGTTTAGCTGGTGATTTTATGACTTTGGTGCCCTGGGGGGTATTTTAATAGTGATGGTGTAAAAGCTGGTGATGTTTTACATGGTGCCTGACCGGCTATTTGTATATGTGATGGTGTATTAGGAGAGTATTAGCTGGTGTGTATTTACATGGTGCCTGACCGGTATTTGTTATGGGGGGGGTTGTATTAGTGGTGATGTTGTACATGGGCCCTGCCCGGTATTCTGTTATAGTGATGGTGTTTGGGGGTGTGTATTTTTAATGGTGTCCTGACCGGTATTCTTTTTAATAGTGATGGGTATTGCGGTGATATTGTACTTGGTGCCTGACGGCATTCTGTATATAGTGATGGGTTTTGGGGTTTTTGTGGTGAGTATGTACAGGGGGGCCTGCCGGCTATTTTTATTAGTGATGGTTTTTATTAGCTGGTGGTATGTACATGGGCCTGACGGTAATTGATATAGTGATGGGGGGATTGGGGAGGTTTAGCTGGTGTGTTGTAATTTTTGTTCCTGCGGCTTTCTGTTATAGTGTGGTTTTGGAAGTTTTAGCGGTGTGTATGTACGGTGTCCTGACCGCTATTCTGTATATAGTGATGGGTGGTTTAGGGGTATTAGCGGTGTGTTGACGGTTTCTGACGGTTTTTGGGTTATTATTGGGGTTGTTTAGTGGTGTTGTTTGTTACTTTGGTCCCCTGAGGCTATTTGTAATTGATGGTGTATTAAATTGTGTTTTATGAACAGGGCCTGAAGGCTTTCTTTATAGTGATGGTGTATTTTAGGAGAGTATTAGCTGGGTGATGTTTTGTACATGGTGTCCTGACCGGTTTTGTATGGGGGTGTGGTGATTAGGGTGTGTTTACATGGTGTCCTGACGGTATTTGATATATGATGGTGTTTTTAGCTGGGATGTATGTAAGGGTTTGTCCTAAACGGTTTCTTTTTAATGTGGGGTGTATTAGGGTTTATTGGGGTATTTTGTACATGGTGTCCTGACGGTATTTGTATATAGTGAGGGGTGTATTAGGAGGTATTGCTGGTGAGTTGTAAGGTTGCCTGACGGGCTATTCTGTATATAGGTGGTGATTAGGGGTGATAAATGTCAGGTGCCTGAGGGGCTATTTGTAATAGGAGGGTGTATTGTGGGGATTATTCATGGTGCCCTAAAACCGGCTTTGTATATTGATGGTGTATTAGGAGAGTTTAGCTGTTGATGATGAAACCAGGGGCCCTGCCGGTATTTGTTATAGTGATGGGTATTAGGGGTTTGGGGGTGATGTATGTACATGGTCCCCTGACCGGCTATTTGATATAGTGTTTGGGTTTAGTGGTGTGTATGTACATGGTGTCCTGACGGTATTTGTATATAGGAGGGTGTATTGGGAGGTTTTTTGGTGTTATGACAGGGTTGCCCTGAGGGGATTCTGTATTATAGGGTTGGGGTATTAGCTGGTGATTATGTACGGGGTGTCTGACCGGTATTCGTATATAGTGATGGGGTTTTTGGGAAGTTTGGGGTGATGTATGTACATGGTGCTGACCGTTTCGGGTATGAGATGGTGTATTAGCTGGTGATATTGTACATGGTTTCCCGGGAGGTATTTGTAATAGGATGGTGTATTAGCTGGTGATTATGTACGGGTTTTGCCCTGACGGCTATTTGATATAGTGTTGGTTTTGGGGGAGAGTATTAATGGTGAGTTTGAAATTCCGAGCTATTTGTTTATAGTGATGGTGTATTAGGAGAGTATTAGCTGGTGATGTATGTACATGGTGTCCTGACCGGCTATTCTGTATATAGTGATGGTGTATTAGCTGGTGATGTATGTACATGGTGTCCTGACCGGCTATTCTGTATATAGTGATGGTGTATTAGGAGAGTATTAGCTGGTGATGTATGTACATGGTGTCCTGACCGGCTATTCTGTATATAGTGATGGTGTATTAGCTGGTGATGTATGTACATGGTGCCCTGACCGGCTATTCTGTATATAGTGATGGTGTATTAGCTGGTGATGTATGTACATGGTGCCCTGACCGGCTATTCTGTATATAGTGATGGTGTATTAGCTGGTGATGTATGTACATGGTGTCCTGACCGGCTATTCTGTATATAGTGATGGTGTATTAGGAGAGTATTAGCTGGTGATGTATGTACATGGTGCCCTGACCGGCTATTCTGTATATAGTGATGGTGTATTGGAAGAGTATTAGCTGGTGATGTATGTACATGGTGTCCTGACCGTCTATTCTGTATATAGTGATGGTGTATTGGAAGAGTATTAGCTGGTGATGTATGTACATGGTGTCCTGACCGGCTATTCTGTATATAGTGATGGTGTATTAGCTGGTGATGTATGTACATGGTGCCCTGACCGGCTATTCTGTATATAGTGATGGTGTATTAGCTGGTGATATATGTACATGGTGCCCTGACCGGCTATTCTGTATATAGTGATGGTGTATTAGGAGAGTATTAGCTGGTGATGTATGTACATGGTGTCCTGACCGGCTATTCTGTATATAGTGATGGTGTATTAGGAGAGTATTAGCTGGTGATGTATGTACATGGTGTCCTGACCGGCTATTCTGTATATAGTGATGGTGTATTAGCTGGTGATATATGTACATGGTGCCCTGACCGGCTATTCTGTATATAGTGATGGTGTATTAGCTGGTGATGTATGTACATGGTGTCCTGACCGGCTATTCTGTATATAGTGATGGTGTATTGGAAGAGTATTAGCTGGTGATGTATGTATCATGATGTCCTGACCGGCTATTCAGTTTATAGTGATGGTGTATTAGCTGGTGATGTATGTACATGGTGTCCTGACCGGCTATTCTCTTTATAGTGATGGTGTATTAGGAGAGTATTAGCCACAAAATGGAGATAAAGGAAAAAATGGACCCGGCGCACGTGCAGGTGTAGGTAAAAAAGCCAAGTCTAAAGGCTTTTCATTAAAAGTATTTATTCTTAAAAATGTCTCGGCATTACCGTGACAAAATTAAAAACATAGGAACTTAAAAAGACTTTACGCGTTTCGCGCGTGTACCCGCGCTTCATCAGAAGTAAAGAATCACTAAAACATAGAGTATATATAGTGCTAACATGTATTGTAATTGGATAATGTTTATTTACAGGTAAGTGACGTGGAGACACCTGTGGTGAGGAAAAGGAAAACAATTGGGTGAGAAAGGTGTCAATCAGAGTGAAGATGAGCAGAGAGAAGAGACGGGAAGACCCGGGAGTCATATCGGGAACCCCGAGCATATGTTGAACTTCGATATGTGTTGCGATAATAAAAATAATAATAAAAATAAATAGTTGTATGTTGTATTACTAGGGTGGGGGGAAGCAGGTAAGGTGGTGATGTAGATAAATCACCACCCCTATTTCAATACATATGCCTGTATAAGAGATATATAGACGATCTCTTTTTTGTTTGGACAGGACCCCTGGAGCTTATTTCCCCATTTATCAACCACTTGAACAACAATACCCAAGGGATTATCCGAGTGGAGTACCAGAGACCATCGGCTGCCGTAGTAAGGGCTACGGGGTATAAATAGCCCTGCAAGCGCTTATGAGTGTTGTGCCTCTACAATAAAAGCGCAACACTAGAAGGTGAGAATATTTCTCTCTATTTTTCTCCTCTTCCAGTTACAATATAACGCTATAGTGCGCCCCCTTTCTTTTTTCCTTTATGCATAAGGAGAGTATTAGCTGTTGATGTATGTACCATGGTGTCCTGACCGGCTATTCTGTTTAAAGTGACGGTGTATTTGGAGAGTATTAGCAGGGGTACCAGTCTATTCATTAAGTGCCAGTCACCAGTGGTAATTCTCCCAACCTACCAGGCATTACTAGTAATCCAAAAAACAATTTGTAGTCAGCACATCAATGCATTTCTGACATTTGTTTCATCATTTCAGGCTGTATGTATAACTGTTTACACCAGTACAGGTGTTCTGGTTACATGGAGCTTGTGCAGCCTGGGAGAGAGGTGACAGCTCTTCAGACATGAGAACTGACTAGTGATGAGCGAACTCTAAAGAGTTCGAGTTGAACCTCAAATTTTAAGAAGTTCGGTTCGAGTCAAACTCGAATTTCATACCCCATTAAAGTCAATGGAAGATGATGTTCAGGTTATATTTTATACTAACACAGGTGAGGAGAAGATGCAATTACCTTCCTTTGTGAAGTTTGGCTCCAAGGTTCACAGAAAAAAATTGAGAGGCTAAAATAATTAATTCCTTTCTTTGGCTTACTGAAAAGATGAGGACAGCGTAGCTATAGGTGGTGCAGTGGTAGCAGCTGTTACGGGGCCCCTTTGACACATAAGAAGACACCGGTATTGGAAATGGCACATGGTAACTGGTAGGAGCCCCATTTCCCTTTTGGCCCCAGGGCTCAAGAACATGTCATATATGTGGTGGCGGCAAGAAAATACCAACAGGGAACATGGAGATTCAGCTGGCAGGGCCGTAGTTACAGTGGTAGCCAGGGCTGCTGTCCGTCATCTATTAACCGTTTCAGGGCCCCATGCAGCTAAATCAAATTGCGCCCCACACATTACTAGTTCCTATTTTTTAACATATCAGTGGTCCCCTTTTTGATTAGGAGTACTGCGCTATTAGCACCCCTGCCAGTTACCATGTGCCATTTCCAATACTGGTGTCTTCTTATGTGTCAAAGGGGCTTTTGGGACACCTCAGGATGCAGGACCCCGTAGCGGCTGCACCCCCTGTAACTACGCCCCTGCTAGCTGAACCTCCATCTTCCCCGTTGGGATGTTCTTGTTGCCACCAAGTTCTTGGGCCCTGGTGCAAAAAGTGAAATGGGGCTCCTGCCAGTTACCATGTGCCACAACCTCAAACAGTCACACTCCAAACTCCACTTTGATGAAGACTAAGGAAATGTCGAAGGACACCAGAAACAAAAATGTAGCCTTGCACCAGGCTGGGAAATGTGAATCTGCAATAGGCAAGCAGCTTGGTGTGAAGAAATCAACTGTGGGAGCAATAATTAGAAAATGGAAGACATACAAGACCACTGATAATCTCCTTCGATCTGGGGCTCCACGCAAGATCTCACCCTGTGGTGTCAAAATGATCACAAGAACGGTGAGCAAAAATGCCAGAACCACATGGGGGTACCTAGTGAATGACCTGCAGAGAGCTAGGACCAACATAAAGGCTACCATCAGTAATACACTATGCCACAAGGGACTCAAATCCTGCAGTGCCAGACGTGCCCCCCCACCTTAAGCCAATACATGTCCGGGCCCATCTGAAGTTTACTAGAGAGCATTTGGATGATCCAGAAGAGTACTGGGAGAATGTTATATGGTCAGATGAAACCAAAGTAGAACTGTTTGATAGAAACAGAAATAGATTTCTTTCTATAGGACATTTACTAACGGTGTCTTCTACAGTAGCATGACCCAAAAACCAGCAAAAATGACCTTTTTGACACTCAATAAAATTTTCAAGACGAAATTAGGATTTTAAATAAGATTTTTTGGAATAGGACATTTACTAATAGTGTCTTCTACAGTAGCATGACCACCAAACACGCAATAAAATTTTCAATACAAAATTCAGATTTTAAATAAGATTTCTCTCAATAGGACATTTACTAACAGTGTCTTCTACAGTAGCATGACCACCAAACCAGGAAATATTACCTTTTTGACACTCAAAATTTGCAGCCTGCAACCAGTATTTGAAGGCAATTACTTTGTATAGCAGAGTTGCCAATGGTGTCTTCTGCAATATCTGGACCCCCAAAACAGCAGAAATGAACTTTTGGGCACTCAGAATAAAGATGGGAAAGATGCAGCCAGCAATATAAAAATCCCTAACTATTGCTGTCTATAATTCCCTAAGCTTTCTGTACCGCCCTCCCTCTAACTAGCTACTACCGCAAGTGTGCCAATAAGGCAGTACGGGCAGTACTCCTGTCAGGGGCCCTAAGCAAAAAGGGGCCCACAAATATGTTGAAAAATAGGAACTAGTAATGGATTGGGGCCCCAATTGATTTGGCTGTATGGGTCCCAGAAACAGTTAATAGATAACTTATGGCAGACTGACTGATGAATGACTGATGGACGTGCTACAGTTTACTAGTCGTGACATTGGCAACAGAGACAACAAAATCGTCAGAGATCCATGCTTGATTCATTTTGATAAATGTCAATCGATCCACATTCTCAGGGGAAAGACGGATACGTTTGTCAGTTATCACCCCACCAGCTGTGCTGAAGGTGTGTTCTGAGATAACGCTGACTGCCAGGCCAATTTGTATGGAGTGTTGAGCAAGCTCAGGCCATTCATCCAGTTTGGACACTCAGAAAATGAATGTGTCCAGACCAAGTCCAAAAACATCGGTGTTGAGCCGCAGGTAGTCATTGACCATGGTCTTAAGGTGAACTCTGTGTGTCTGAATGCTGCCCTGCCTTGCAGGCGTTGGTGAGGGGGTAAAAAACAAGTGAAAAATGTCACCCGGTACGCTTCTGCCACACTGCCTGCTGCTGTGGCTGCTTGCCATTCTACTGCTGGCACATTGCTGATGTTGTTCCACCGTGACATTAGAATGTGAAGAAATTGCAACAGATGTCTTGAGTTGGTCAATGAGCACTGTCTCAAATTCCTGCCGTCTACTGCCAATGTTTGTGGGGGGAAAGAAAGTGCTCACTTTTGATTTGTAACGTGGATCAATAATTGCTGTTCATTTTGATTGCCTTGATGCGTGGATCATGTAGCATCCAGCCACTCGTGTGAGGTGCTGCCGGGATGTCCCAAGCCTCAGGGTCGAGGGGCGCTAACCAGATCTTCCTCCTCCTGTAATCTGTGCCAACCTCTTACCAGGGTAATCTTACCAGTGGTGTCCACCCCTGCCTCCTCATCCTCCTCCACTTCCTTATCCTGACGGTCACTAGAGCCCTGGCTGGCCTCATGCGCTGTACTCTGTGAGCTGAACTGCCGTCCTGCACCTGCCCTGGACCTAGAACCACCACCTAAAGAAGACTGATAAAATGGTGAAACAGTCGGGCCTTCTACATCTTCCGGCGAGTAAGGCTCTGTGTCCTCCTCCTCCTCCATCACTGCTGAAACCTGCTGCCACAGAGTGTCTAACGCTTGTTCCAGTAAAAATATCACTACACTGGTGATTCTGACAATGCCAACATCCTGACGGACCATTTTGGTGGCCTCTTCAAAACTGTCAAGGATGTTGCAGAGATCCGTCACCTGCTTCCACTCCCTATGGCTCAACACCCCGAGGTCCGCACCACTGTTCGTGAGGCCATGGGACAATTTATACTGCATAATGGCATGACGCTGCTGCTACTATTGCTGGAGCATGTGGAGGGTGAAATTCCAGTGTGTTGCCACGTCAACATTGAGACGGTTGATGGGGAGGCCAAGATAACGCTGCCAGTTGTGCCGAAGCAGGTTGCGAACGCCGGAAGTGTGAGCTAAGACCTCGAACCTTCCTCAGCAGGCAGTCAAGACCCGGGTAGCGCTTGAGAAATTTCTGCACAACCAGGTTCATGACGTGTGCCAGGCAAGGGATGTGCGTAAGTCTACCGATCCTAAGGGCGGCAAGGAGATTTCTCCCATTGTCGCGCACCACCTTGCCTGACGCCAGGTTCTTAGTACCCAGCCACTGGTCACTCTGAGTGCGCAGAGCCGTCCACAGCTCTTGACCTATGTGTTGACGGTCTCCAAGACAGATTAATTTGAGAACGGCCTGGTTTTTCTTGGCACGTGATGCTACCTTTCGAGGTTGGGGATCTGGACTCTGCACCATCCCAGCAAAGTGGAAGAGTGTCGGCCGAGACCCATCACCAGAGTCACCGTCATCCACCAAACTCACCCAGAGAGCATTCAGTGAGATGTATCGCCCTTGACCATGCTTCCTAGTCCATGTGTCTGTAGTGAGATGGACTTTGGTGGACAGAGATGCAGCCAAAGCGCTAAGATCTTTTCTGCAACGTGGCTAGCCAGGGCAGGGATGGCTTTTCAGGCAAAGAAATGCCTGCTCGGCATCTGATATTGGCGGCATACCAGGGTCATGACGTGGTGGAACCCATCTGTGTCCACCAGGTGGAAAAGCAACATTTCCAAGGCCAACAGCCAGGCAATGCCGACATTCAGGCTTTTGGCTTTCTGATGGCTGGGGTGAAAGTGTTTCTTATGCTCCCACACCTGGTACACAGAAGGCTGGCTGCCGGACTGGCCGCTGTATGGCGTGCAGGTCAGACTGGTGGTATGGGAACGTGTAGGCTGTGTTGCTGATGGTGGAAATCAGCCGACAGTGTCTGGGACTGGGGATGTTGCTTTCTCATGCTGCTCTGGCACATCGGCAGCAAAGGACCACTTTGGCTTGGAAGTGGTGGAGGAGGAGGCAGAAGAGGTCACAGTGGTTGGAAGCACAGGACCTGTGTGGCCTTTTTTCTCCAAGTGACTCTTCCACAGCAATTCATGCTTTACATGTATGTGCCGGTCTTTAAAGTCTTTCCTCGACTGACGCGTTGAAAGAAAATCTGGCATATGATGTCAGTCGGAGAATCTGAGGCTTGATCGAAAAAGGCCCAGGCTTCACAGGTCCTGGACCTCTTCGACTGTGAAAACCTGGTACCGGTGTTCCCGATGCCACCACTGACCATGGCTGACTGAGTAATGTCAGCGGACTTGTGCGACCGCCCTCTCCCTTTCTGAGGCCAGACCCGCACTATCATCCTCCTCCACTGATGATGCACTTGCCAGCTGCTGCTTAAAAGACCATGTTGGATCCACAATGTCATCATCATCATCACAGGTGACTTCCTGTTCCTGACCGTCTACATCTTCAAGCTGCGAGGCACCACTGACCACTCAATATTTCTGCCTACGGACCAGGTTCTTTCTCCTCCTCTGAAGGCATCAGCGATTGGGCGTCAGAGCAGACAAAATTATCCTCTTTGGCCTCTTGATCTTTTGAAATGCCTTCTGACGCCAACCGCTTTGTGTCATCAAACAGGTCTTCAGAATATGGATTATCTTGAGTGGTCTGAATATTGGGTGATATTTGGACTGTGTTTTCTTCAGGTTGGACTGATGATGATGATGAAATTTGTGGCCGTGACTGAGAGAAAGAGGAGGTACAACCACTGGATGCAGGGTATGTTAACCACTGAAGAACAGATTGGCAACGTTCGTCAGTATTGAGACGCACAGGAAACCGACCAAGCGATGACAGGCCTGACGGTCCTGCGACTGACGATGTGCTCGCTTGTGTGCTGTCCGGAGCACTAGAAGGAGTGCCTTGTCTCATACCTTTATCTCCACTTCCTACGCCCCTCCTTGCTCACTTACCACCTCTACTTCGCTCCAAGTTGAAAAAGATTGAAAAGGTAAAGATTTGTTCATGGACTCTTCTGGAAGAACTCTACTCCAAACAATGGAAAAATTAAGTTTTCTTTAATCCTTAAACCAAAAAATTTGTAGCAGAGCCAAAGAACTCTTAGAAAAAGATTTCTTTCCCAATTTGGCAAATTTGGCTAGAACCGGTGTGTCTTCTGCAGTAGCTGTATTCACAGAACTGGAAAAATTAACTTTTGGGCACTTAATAAAATCGCTGAGAAATGGTGTGCCTGCCTGCATGCAAGCAAGCAGACAGAGAGCAGTGTGTTCAGTACAGAGAGTGAACTCGAAATGGCGTTCAACAGGAAATAGTGACATACATATAACAGACTCGTGATTTTAGGTCTGGAGACATGTTTGGCCAGTCCTGCGCCTTTACCCTCATTTTCTTTAGCAAGGCAGTGGTTGTCTTGGAGGTGTGTCTGGGGTCGTTATCCGGTTGGAATACTGCCCTGCTGCCCCATTTCCTGTGGGAGGCGATCATGCTCTGCTTCAGTATGTTACAGTAAATGTTGGCATTCATGGTTCCCTCAATGAACTTTAGCTCCCCACAGAAGACAGCACTCATCCGGCCCCAAACCATGACACTCCCACCACTATGCTTGACAGCAGGCTGTATCTATGAAGGTTCATCATTCACATGGTGCAGCCAATTACAGGTCAAAGCCATAGGATTCTAGCAATATGGGAAAGGATCACTCTGCTGTTGAATAGCATCAACTAGTGCAACGCCGTGAACAAGGTATGAAAACATGAGATATTTCACGAAAACGTAAAGTGTGATCATCGTACTGGGAAGAGATTTGTGGCTGATGCCAAGCACAGACAGGTTCATGCAGATCAAAACCTAGGGCAACATCTATGATTTTGCCTTTGCCATTTTTTTTGCAGTATGTTGCTGGTTCTATAGATGTATGAACAAGTGTATGGCCAAACAATGTGTGCCTGACTATATATTTTAATGCACCAAAGTTTGGCGCAAAACACTTTCATTCATAATGTCGTATTATACACTCCTTTATATCTATTTAGAACTGGTGTGTGGGCGGCAAGTTACAAAAGTGGTGCATGTGAATTCATAGATGTCACCCATAATTAGGAAGGTTTCTGCTAGACAAATTTGTCATATTAAGAGTGCAGCTGCCCAAAAACCATTACTGTGGTATGCACCTGCTGTGAGCAGTGTGATTACGGGCATAGACTCCTCAGCTCTCACCTCCCTGGTAACCAGGCACAGGGACACTGCTCCCGGCAGAGTGCAGCCATGCTTCCAGATGCAGTGTGAGCCGCACATCATCTCCTCAATCCACTTACCTGCACCACAACAATTTAAATAAATTAAATAATATATATATATATATATATATATAATATATATAATATATATAATTAGTGCTCTTTCCTATGGCAACCAATCAGATTAGCGCTATCCCTTCAGGAACCTAGTTACTGTTAGTGTCAGTAGGTTGTGTGAACACTGTTTGGCCCTTGGGTGGTGGTATTATTCGGCCACAATGTGGTTTAGATATGTGGTTATGGTGCGGTGGTATTAATCAGTCACTATGTGGTGATATGTGGTCATGGTGTTGCAGTATTCATCTTAGTGGGATTATTGGTAATATTGACCTTAGAATTCTGGTTTTGTGTTATTTAGTGTAGCAGTGTTATCTGGTAAATGTATGACCATTATATAGTAGTGTTATACATAGAACTTTGTATTATAGCTTTGTATATATTCAGGCACTGGTTGATGGCGATGCAATGCATCGCAGCATGGCGCAACATGTTAATGGAGCGAGGAGAAATTTCTTCACCTCGTCCTAAATGCAATTTATCCTAGAAACGGTGCTGCATGAAGCTACTGAAGGTCAATGATCATCTCTGTAATGCAAACACAAGCTAGGTCCTCCGATCAGGTAAATCTTAATTTTTTTAGTGCTCTTTGAAGACTGGTGCTGAGTATGTTTCCTTGAGGAGGGGGTTTACAGTGAGAAAAGGGAGATTAGACTGGGGGAGGGGCGTCTGTACAGAGGTGAGCACCTGGGCTGTCTATTCCATTGGGCAGGTTAGACGGTTGGCCAGGGGCTCCACGAGTCCAGGAGGCCCTCTCTGGCATCTGCCTACCCTGCCCAATGAGTCAGTCCCTGTGGCGGGTCCAGGCGGCACGCCGGTGGGCACGACTGGACCCGCCGTGTCTTTAAGCATTGCAGGAGGCACTTTCTGTAGTTTCTGGGCTGCCAGCCCATAGGCTTCTGGCCTAGGAAATTCCAGGAGCCAAGTCCCAAGCTGAGCAGAGAGCCAGGGAGCGTCTGCATGTTTATTCAGATAATTACATTACAACCAGTGGATTCTCTATACAAGAGATACAAGATCGTTCTCCTCAGTCCCTTCAAAGATTGTTCATGTTCCCTGCCATCAGATAAGAAGTGCAATCAACGCAAGCAAGCTTAGCCAGATCAGCTCCTGTCTAATGTAAACTCTCAGGAAACCAAGGGCATCTTAGTCAGGCTGTAGATCTCACAGGCTTCACTTTTTTTGATGACATATATTTAGAAAAGTGATTAAATACCCATTTTGGAGGATCCCACGTCAACATTAGATCGTGGCAAAACCCCTTTAATGTTGTGTGTTTTTCTTATTTTGTATTTTTACTCTCTATGTCAGAAATTAACAGAGGAGTAATTTGTGTGACATTCATTACATGATAGGTTGAGATGGCCAATGTGATAGGGGTGTTTCTCTTTAAAGTGGTTAGAGTATCCATTTGTATACAGTATATACTACAAACATGGCTAAAACGAAACAAATAAACCATATGTACTTTGATATGAACTATACACCTGCTGAATTTTAATATGCTTGAATAAATACTAAGTTTTATACCTATACTCAAGTGTGGGATACTTTATGTGGTTGCTGAAGTCCTCTGTTTGCTATTTATCAAATTTACACTGTTACTATCTATTGTGAAAAACCTGTTAAGAATAAAAACAAATACGGGTGGAGTTCTCTCTGAAGCATAAGGAACATCAGCTCCGCAAGATGTGGAATGCTGTGTTTCTCTGGGCACTTGGCGCCATTGTTTTTGCCACCAGACTATGTAGTCCTGCACTGATTTCCACTTTTTCCATAAGTCGTATTCTTGATAAATTTAAATATATATATTTTTTTAAAGATATCTTATATTTGGTAACAGGTTTAACATTTAAAAAATATAATAAACTTACTAATATCCCCTTGCAGCTGGGTATCGTACCCATCCCAGTCTGATTACCCGCAGATTTCTTGTCCCATAGACTGGGACGGGCATGAACCTAAAAGACATAAAAACATTTTTTTAAAAAAATGATTAAAATAAGGTATTGATCAATGTATAACTTTCTAGAAAATCTTTCAAATTCAGTTAGAGACTCTCCTAAATAATACAACTGATCGCACGGTTGCCCATACCAACCAGATGGCACCTGTGCATGGTTGCAACCATTACTGCAAGCATTCTTCGCATTTGAAGATAAGGCATAGGTCATGTGCTGGATACCAACAACCATTTGATATATATATATATATATATATATATCCGTAATTGTGTCCCAAAAAAGTCTTGCAATTACACTTGTGAAAAGCGCGTCATGTGAACCACGCTTGTATTTTAGCTTTTATTCAATGACAGAAGATTTCAAGATTCTCCGAGGCTGATATTGTGCCGTATTCCAGCGCGTAAAACGTGCTAGACTATAACCCCCCCCCCCAAAAAAAAAACACCTTGTGAATATACCCTTATACAAGCTGTACACTGACTACATTGTATCAACGGGTCGTTAGTGTTGTCCTATGCAAGGAAATAATTAAATATTTACAAAAATGTGAGGGGTGTACTAATATAGTATATCTATAGTGTGTGTGTATATATTAGGGTTATATGTGTACACACACATTTGTATATTAATATACATACATTTGGTATATTAATATACATATATACATGTTTGGTACTACTATAATTTGGTACTACTATAATTGTACCTGCATGCATAATAAAATGACTATTTCATCATTTATATTGCACCGTGTATGCTGTCACAATGAAATGCCAAAAAATACATTTATTTGCTATGATGTTCACCCCTCATAAAAAGAAAGTCAAGTTTTTCAATACGATGGGCCTCATGTATGAAATCTGTCTAGCAGTAGCACTTTCTTTGTTGCCCATAGCAACCAATCAGAGCTCCCCTTTTATTTTTGCAGAGCACTATATGAAATGTAACCTGAGCTCCAATTGGTTGATATGGAGAACAAAGTCTTACTGCAAGACATTTTTCATACATAAGGTACATTATATGTACCCAAATATGGGGGTATTAAAGATAGAACTTGTCATGGAAAAGACAAGCCCTTACACAGCTACATAAAAAGATTACGGCTCTTAGAAAAATCAAAAGAATATGACATTATGTTTGAAAAGTGTGGGTCCCAATTCTAAGACCCAGACCTATCTTGGGAATGTGTCCACAAAAGTCTCCTCTCACAATGGACAATAGGTTGTTCACTACTCATATTGCGTTTTTGACATACTGACACATCTTACCTGCAAAAAATGAACTTAAACAAACTTACTGACTTACTGACACTGATGGCAAAAAAAATAAGTACCTAAAATAGCAGATATAAACAGTGCACTATAGATCTTTCTTTTATTTATTTAATAGCACTGAAAAAACCCTGTGTGATAAATGGCCTATGTGCATTGGGACTAAATCATTTCAAAATGAGCAATATACATGTACTTGAGGAAACATCTGTTTTGAGTTTTTAGGGCAGCCATTTTTCAGCTGAATCCCATCAGCCCAGATTTGGTTCAGAACTCTTTAAATCCCAATTCATCTCTAAAATCTGTAGTCCAAAAACCCATACTTATGTACACTCGGCTTGTCCAAGAGTACATGTGTTCTCACTGTGGTGATGACAAAGGATCAGGCATGTTGAAATTTATACTTTCCCTAAAGTGGTTTTCTCACTAAAAAGATTAGCTTTCAACATGAAGGGACAAGTAATTGAAGACTTTTTCTAAATATATTAGTATATTGATTTTACTTTAGTTATGAAATGAGATTTTATGTCCTCCGAGTGCTCACAAGTTACTATGGTTCCCTGGTTCCCTGAACATAACTCCGTTATCTGATTACAGGGAGTGATGTCACCACGGATGAAGCTCACTCCCTCTCTCCGAAGCAAACTAATTTTCTCTAACAAGATTAGCTTCTGTTTAAAGATAAGCAGTTGTTTTCAGTCCTCACAGCACTTGAAGCTATTGTTTACTGAAGATTAGCTCTCATGCACTTGTCAGTGTAATGGCTCAGCTAGTTACAGAGAAGCTTAACCCCTTAAGGACCCGGCTTTTTTTTTGTTGTTTACACATTCGTTTTCCCTCCTCGCCTTCCCAGAGCCATAACTTTTTTATTTTTCCACCTACATAGACATATGAGGGCTTTAAATTTGCAGGACAAGATGTACTTTCTAATGGTTTAATTCACCGTACTGTAGAATATACTGGGAAACCGCAAAAAAATTCCAAGTGGGACAAATTGTGAAAAAAAATTATTTTTGCCATGTTTGCGGGTGTTTTGCTTTTACGGCATTAAATCTTCGGTCAATACAATGTGTTATCTGTATTCTACAGGTTGATACGCATCCGGCAATACCAAAAATGTAGGGTTTCCGTTATGTTTTGGTACCGTAAAATAAAATTTCCAAACTTTTTCTATTTTTGAAATTTGCGCCGCGGCGCCAATTTGTGCGGCCAATAACTTTTTTGCACTAACACCTATGGACGTCAGTGAGGGTGCATTTTTTGCGGGCTGAAGTGTACTTTTTATTGCTAGCAGGTTGGAATGCATTCGACTTTTTTGATAACTTTTATTTCATTTTACGTCACTTAAAAAATGGCCAATTTTGGCGTTTGGAATTTTTTTTATTCTACGGTGTTCAGCGTACAGGATAAATGATGTTATATTTTTATAGCTCTGACTTTTTCGGATGCGGTGATACCAAATATGTGTAATTTTTTTTATTATTTTTTGTTTTTATTTGTAAAATGGGGAAAAGGGGTCGATTTGAACTTTTAATATTTTTTACTTTAAAACTTTTTTTTTTTTTTTTTACTTTAACATTGAGTCTCCCTATGGTGCTTGACCACTAGGGGGCGCGATAGTTAATACAGTGTAATGCATTGTTTAGACAATGCATTAGACTGTACCAGGATGGCGGTTTCTCCACTTCCTGCCTGCGGCCGGAAGTGGGGCGGACTAGGACATGGCAGTGACGGAGGCCTTCACGCTGCCATGTCCAGACGTCGGATCACTGCAGGTATGCTGCGGCGATGCCGATCGGCCTGAAGAACGGTGCTCTGCAATCAGCCGCTAACACCCGAGAGAACACAGCTGAACCGTGAGACAACCCAAGACCCCTCCACCGACCTCCCATTATTTAAATATCTGTTTTTATTTCTAGTTAGATTGAAAATTCAGATTCTGAGTGTCACAGTCAATTGTCAGTCAATACATTTTGTGAATAGCACAGCTGGAAAAATCATCGCTATAGAAGTTATCATTATTTATTTTAAAACGCCATTGATTCCAGGGCGCTGTACATTCAAATACATACATATATCAAACAAGTACAATGATAATAGTGACTGACTTATGACTAGCACAGGGGGAGTGAGGACCCTGCCCGCGAGGGCTTACAAACACAAATGATATGTAGTGATATATTTTGACAATTAAACTTATACACGGCTGAGTCAAGTTATTATGACCACTAGCTAATATCCTGAGTAACTGCCGTTTGCAGCACAGACAGTAGATAGATGCGTTGGGAGTGACTCAACAAGGTCCTGATATGTTGTCACAGGTATACGGATCCCACACTGTAAGTGTCTACGTGATCTACAAGCATTGGATTCATACACTAATTGGCTAAGAATTCTTTCCCATGGGTGAGTGGGCTCCGCGAATGAAATGAAAACTTTCCCTCTACCATAACCCTGCCATCACCAACTTGTGTTCTTCCAGCAATGGTTGCAGAGTGTTTATTCTCTTTTTTTTTTTTTTTTTACCTGACATGCCAACATTCATCTGTTGGTTTAAGCAGAAAATGTGTCCCATCAGAGAAGGCAACTCTTTGCCAATCAGCAGAGGTCTGATTCTCATGCGGAGTTGAAAATTAAAGCCATTTCTACTAAAAGGAAACTTTTTAGCAGAGGTCGTGACCATCATCATTTCAGACCCCCAATGCATCCCCATCATGACCTTTTTGTTGTAGACACACATCAGGTAGCCTCCCGCTTCATTTTGTTGGTGAGCTGCTCCACTTTAGCATGCTAGTCCGCCCATCGCACACCTACATACTCACCTTTCACATCAATAGTATGGGGTGCGCTGCAGTTTTCACACCCCTGGATGGTTTACAAAATTATCGCCAAATTTTGAAATCGGCCAGTTTTTATTTTTGATGAATCATGCGATAATTAGGTTTAAAAATCGGCATCATCTTTTAATATCGCGCCATTTTCGGCGTTTCCCTGTCATTTTGGCGCCAGAAAAATCACTTACAGAATAACAGGTGAGTTTGTCACTCATGACAGGATGTATGGTTGCTTTTGGCTGGAAAAAACAATCCCCCTTGTTTAAAGAACACCCCTTTCCCCTTTTCATGATCAGTGTCTGTCAGCGTCTCATACAGTGGGACTGCGCCTGCCTGTGTCCAAACACTCACAAAATTTATTCTATTTCTCACAGAAAAGCTCTACTTTTTAGTGTGATCCTTACAACTTAGTTAGATAAAATTTGAAATTTTATGTATTGGGTTAGAGAATTTTTAAAGGACATCTACCGTTTAAAGCACAGGGGGAAAGGGGGGGGGCCCCGCGGGCGAACACAACAACTCTTAAAAAATACGATATATTACCCAAGACTAGTGAGACATTGCCGCAATAGCTTTTTTATTAACAGTTTTCTATTGAAAATTCCCGGATATTGGGCAGCCTAACTTAATTTTTAGGATACACATCTTTCTAAAACGCATTTCCCTTTTTGTTATTGAAAAACTCCACTTTTAATAATTTTACATTTCAAAAAGGTGTTTTTTTAAAATTTTGCCCATTCCAGCTTTGTTGATATAGCCACCTTGCATTTAAATTTTAGAATCCAGCAATTTTTTAGTCGCACATTTTGATAGGTCCAAAAAATATTTTTTATTACCGAATACATTTCAATACTTTTTTTTTCACTTTGGGGCGCATACAGCTTTGTTCTTTGGGGCCCCTTTCCCTTTTAAATAAATACAGAAATTTTTTGAGTCACCCAGGTGAAGAAAGGTAAAAAATATTTTTTATTACGAATACATTTCAATACGTTTTTTTTCATTTTGGCGCACAACAGCTTGGGCTTGAGGCACCTTCCTTAAATGTAAAATACAGCAATTTGAGTCACCACAGTAATTAAAGGGTGCCAAAAAACCTTTTATTACCCGAATACTTTTTCAATACTTTTTTTTTCACATTGGCGCAGTACAGCTTTGTTGAAGACATTTTTGCATTAAAAGTGAAAACAGCAATTTTGACAAAACAGGTAAATTGAAAGGTCCCAAAAATTCCTTTTTTTACCGAATACTTTTTCAGAACGGTTTTTCATTTTGGGCGCACCAGCTTTGTTATCACTTGCATTAAATTTGAATACACAATTTTGTATCACCCAGGGAATTGAAGGTGCCAAAAATACCTTTTAATCCGTACATTTCAAAGTGTTTTTTCACTTTGGCATCATTTTTTTTATTACTTTCATTAAATTGAATAAAACAATTTTTTTAAAAAAGGGGAAATTGAAAGGTGCCAAAAAAATTTTTAAAAACCTATACTTTCAAATTTTTTTTTTTTTTATTTCTGAACAGGAGCGAATTTCAGGGAAGCGAGCAAAGAGGGGGGAGGCATGGGGGTAGAGGTACGAGAAGGTGCTCCTTCCAGTGCGGCGAAACACGCATGCCAGCGGATCGTCAATTTTCAGGCCGTCAGGCCCGCATCGCTGATCAAGCCCCGTGAACTCTAACGAACACGTCGCCAACTTCCTTCAGGAATAATGCAACCGCATCCAGCAGCTTCCCCCGTCCTCCCCCGTCACGCCACAAAGTCGCACACACAACACCGTCAACAAACGCCCCCAAAAGAAAACCCCTGTACCCACCACGTGGGAAAAACCATTTTCTAAGACCCCCTTTAAAACAAAAGTTGTTTTGGGGCAGAAGGCATTAAAAGAAAAGAGCCAAAGAATGAATTCTCTGCTCGACGCCCAGTTACCGATGCCCTCAAAGGGGGAGAAGGAACCGGCAAAAACGGGGAAAAAACCCCGGGGGTTTGGGGAACCCCTGCATTTTCCCCCTTTCGGTACCCGCAGCCCGGGTGCGAATGTCAACGACGAATCACCTGTGTTGATGATGAAGAGAGACAATTTCAGATCCAACTGGGGCTTTCACAAATTTTTTTGCGGCGCTTCATCACTGGAGAGGGGGAAACGATGGGGAGTGTCAGTACGGGGCCCCCCCCAAAAAGGGGGAGGGGGGTCCCCAGAATCCGCTGATTAATTCCGCCAGCCAGGGCAGCGGGGGAAACCCCCCCTCCTCGCTTTCGCCCAAAAAGGTCCAGGGCCTCCAAGCCTGGGGCCTTCTTTGAGCAAGCCCGATTCACCCACGATGCAAGCCCCGCCATAAACCAAAAGTAAGCAAGAACCTTTGGTGGCTAACCACCACCCAAAAGTCTTGTCACATGCAGCAATGCATGGTTGAAATGGAGGCAACACTTGGCCAAAAAAGGCCAGCCGATGCCGGCCTCCAACCCTGTCCCCACCCCTGTCTCCGCCTCCTCATCCCCGCCACCACCAGCGTTCCTCAGCTGCCCATGTCTCCAGAGTCATGATCAGGGATCACCTCTGCTTCAGACCCCAACCGTCCCCGAGTACCACCAGCAGCACCAGAGACCCATCCAAACCCCTTCTCTTCCCGCCATTTGACGACCTGCACGCCGTACAGTGGCCAGTCTAGCAGCCAGCCTTCTGTCTTCCAGGTTGGGGAGCAGAAGAAACACTTAACCCAAACCATCCCAAAAGCCAAAAGCCTGAATGTCGGCATTGCCAGGCTGTTGGCCTTGGAATTGTTGCCTTTCCGTCTGGTGGACACAGATGTGTTCCGCCCCGGCATGGCCCGTGCCTGCCCCCAATACCAGAGGCCGAGCAGGCATTTCTTTGCCAGAAAAGCCGTCCCTGCTCTGGCCAGCCACGTGTCATCTAAAATTTCAAGCGCGTTGTCTGAAATCTGTGGCCGGAAAGTCCATCTGACTACCGACACAGGGACTAGTAAGCAGGGCCAAGGCCGCTAATCTCTGTGAACCGCTCACTTGGTGAGCTGGGTGGATGTCTCTGGGGTGAGGGTGGCTCTCAGGCTCGGCGCAACGCTCTTCAAAAACCGCAGGATGTTGCAGGCTCTTCCCCCAAGGTCCTCTGGTGGCATCCTGCCCAGAGAAACCAGGCCGGTTGAAAGAATCTGTTTTGAAGACCGTCCACACACAGGTCAGGAGCTGGGACGGCTCTCCGCAACGAGACCGAGCGCTGGCGGGGTTACAAGAACCTTGTGCCAGGCAAGGTTGTGTGCGATAACGGCGAAATCTGCTGGCCGCCCTTAAGATCGGTAGGCTGGAGCACATCCCTTGCCTGGCACATGTCATGAACCTTGTCGTCCAGAAATTTCTAAAGAGCTACCCGGGTCTGGACTGCCTGCTGAGGAAGGCTCGACGTCTAAGTTCGCACTTCCGCCATTCGCAACCTGCTTCGTCCCGCCTGGCTGCGTTGCAGCCTCAGCTCGGCCTCCCCGTCAACCGTCTCATTGTTGACGTGGTAACACGCTGGAATTCCACCCTCCACATGCTCCAGCGATTGTGGCAGCAGCGCAATGGCCCTTACGCAGTAAAGAAGTGACACAAAGGCCTGACAAGCACGGTGCGGACCTCGGGGTGTTGAGCCACCGAGAGTGGAGGCAGGTGAAAGAGCTCTGCACCATCCTTGCCAGTTTTGAAGAAGCCACCCAAATGGTCAGTGCGGACGATGCCCTTGTCAGCATGAGCATTGTGGTGATCTTAGTTCTGGAGCAATCGTTGGACACTCTGAAACAACAGGTCCCGCCAGCGATGGAGGAGGAAACGGACACAGATGCGGACACGGAGCCTTTCTCTCCGTCGAATCCCCAAGGCCCCACAGTTTTCTCAATTTTATCGGTCTTCATTAGGCAGTGGGTTCGGGGTCCAGGGGTAGTGCAAGGCAGCGCATAAGCCTCAGGGTGCATCAACTCAGGCAAGTCAGGGGTGTGTTGAAGCTGTGCCGGAGGAAGCGGAGGAGAGGAGGAGGAGGTATTCCTAGACACCGTAGTTACCGACGTCCCTGCCTTGGAAAGAGGTTGGCGCGAATTTGTCAGCATGAGCATTGTGGTGATCTTAGTTCTGGAACGATCGGGTTTGGGCACTCTGAAATAACAGGGCCCACCAGCGACGGAGGAGGAGACGGACACAGATGCGGACACGGAGCCTTTCTCTCCGTCGAATCCACAAGGCCTGACAGTTTCTCAATTTTATCGGTCTTCAATTTTGCAGTGGGTTTGGGGGCCAGGGCTAGTGCAAGGCATCGCATTTAGCTCTCAGGGTGCACATCTCAGGCAAGTGAGAGCTCTGTTGAAGCTGTGCCGGAGGAAGCGGGGGGAGGAGGAGGAGGAGGAGGTATTCCTAGACAAACCCACGTTACCGACGTCCCTGCCTTGGAAAGAAATTGGCGCGAATTTGAGCGGAGGAGGAAGATGAGGAAGATCAGTTTGCTAGTGTACCACGACCCAGAGGCTTGGAAATCAAAAGGCTCCATCTCTCACAGGGGTGCTTGGGTGCTCCATTTCCCCCAACATGATCCTCGCATTTTAAAGGGCCCTCAAATGAACAACAGTTCTGGGGCCACCCTCCCGGATCCCCGTACAAAACTAAACTCAGCACTTCCTTCCACCCACCCAAATAGAGAGTAAAATGCAGGAAATGGAGACCTTGCTGATTGATCAACTGGAGACATCTGTTGCGTGGCTTAAAGTTCTTCAAATGTCCCTGGTGGAACAACGCCGCGACGGACATCAGTAGAGTGCCAATTAGCCCCAGCGGCGGCAGCAGCAGGCAATGTGGCAGGAGCCTAATGGGTGACCTCTGGCAATCTTTATTTACCACCTCACCAAAATGAAAAACAGGGACACCCCC